>JAUTBZ010127862.1:0-14697 GCA_032361785.1 Lepetodrilus galriftensis | reverse complement strand
TTCTAACTTGGGACGCGAAAAGTATATCACCATGCGTCCCCGGGACTCGTAAAAATTGAAACCTAAGTGAAACCCTGGGTCTACATCATAGCAATCAGGATGTGTGAACGGTTGAACACTTCTAAACATACAATTCTTTGCTTCTTTGATAAGTTTACGATAAAATTATAAAGATTTAATCAAGATTTGCTAATCAGGAAGTAACAAATAGGCATACCTCATCATATAGGAGGCGTCATTTGTTGAAATAGTTCATGTTTGTGATTGGTGGATGCGTTTGGTTTCAGTTGTCCACGATTGGTCGGTGTGAGTACGAGAAGACCTGCGCTCTGCTGGTGCAGATGTTTGACGAGTCCGCACAGCGGTATCAGGAACTGGTTACCGCGGGTAACACTGGAGTGGAGTTGGCTGTGCAAGAGGGTGCGGAACTCATCTTATTTATCCTAGTTACAGAACATGTTATAATTCTAGATACAGAACTTGTTACATACAGAACTTGTTGCAGAGTTCATCCGTGCTGTGTTGTGATATAAAATCCAATACATGTTGCATTATATTTATTCTGAAGATGTTTTTGTTTGTTTTGCAGGCCGCTTGACATGGCTAGTGTATATTATCGGCTCTGTGATAGGGGGGCGGGTGTCGTTTGCCAGTACAGACGAGCATGATGCAATGGATGGAGAGCTTGTGTGTAGGTAAGTACCGTAATCACTCACAGTTTGCCAGTACAGACGAGCACGATACAGTCACAGGATGCAGCGATGTACGTAGATAATAATTGGAAATTAAGTAAATCTCCAAATGTGAGCTGGAAAATAATTGAGTATGAAACAGGGCGCCAAAAGATACCGACAGGAAGCTGATATGTCAGCAGAGATTATATAAATCTCTGCTGCCATATCAGCTTCCTGTTAGTAACGTCACAATGTATCATTTGGCTCCTGCATAGCCTGAAATAAGTGAAATATTGGATTCCAAATGAAAAATTATGTCACCATTGCTAACCATATTAGTCGCTAAATTGAGCCCTGAATTATTAGCGATTAGTATTGTACAAAAATAAGAATAATTATATAAAAATGAAAATATTAATTAAAATTAATTGGTTAACCAAAAACTTGAATTTGATGATGGCCAATGAAAACTTCTGTATTGTTGTCTATAGAGTTTTAAAGGTATGTCTGTATTTAAAAAAATTCATCTTCTGTTTTTCACAGAGTGCTACAACTGATGAATCTAACTGACTCTCGGCTGGCTCAGGGTGGCTGTGAGAAACTCGACATCGCAATACTTAGTTTCTTCGAACAGTTCAGGAAAATATATGTAGGAGACCAGGTTCAAAAAACATCTAAGGTGAGCCACGTTAATGTCTCCTAAAATTTACTTTTTAGGAATTTCAGCCATTCTCCAATAACATTGCTAGTATGACAAACAGTTGGCTTGTCTAGATTAGGGATTGCTGCAATAGTTTATCGAGCCCAAATGGGTGAAAGATTCCCGCAGCAACGTTAAACTCCATCCGGGCTGTGGACTAACATATGCCCGACGTACAGGGGCAAGTTAAATTGCACAGCGAGCAACCTACTTTTTAACATTTTACACCTTTGATGCCTTTGCTACTTGCCCTGAGTTGCTCTGCGGGCAAGTAACTCAGAATGTTAGTCTAGAGCCCTGTCCATATTCACTCACTGCAATATTTTAAAGTTATTCCATGCTTTGTCACTAAAGAAAATGGACAATTTTGGTCCAGATTGATAGGATGCATATGTTTGAATCATACGACCTTTGATACGTGACTGGCTGGGGGTCAGTGTGGAGAGATGTGACAGGTGTGTTTGTGTTGACAGGTGTACCGGAGGCTGTCCGAAGTGCTGGGTCTCAGTGACGAACCCATGGTGCTCAGTGTGTTTATTGGCAAAATGTACGTATAGTGACTATCGCTTGACGTTCCCACCGAGTCATTATGGAGCTGCTCCTTTCTAGCTGTTCTGTCTGTACTTTCTGTCCGATGCATGCGCAGTTACCAAGGATCAACACCGCACAGTGTAAGTGCACATGCATCGGACAGAAAGTACAGACAGTACAGCTGGTAAGGAGCAGGCCCCCTGTTATAGCTAAGCTCTACACAGCATCTCTTGCTGCCTCTGCCGTGGACTGGGATAAGCTATTTATTTGACTGATGACAGATAGTGTCTTGCTTATCAGTGGCCTTTACCAATACTCAGTAACATTCTATGACAGAACAATGGCAATTTATTATGTAATCTGATTTTCAATACATCGTCTGAACTTGTATTGTTTTATGAAATCCTATCTTTGACTCACTGATGCTAAACTTACTGTAAATGGTAGGTGCAAGACTGTGCTCATAGTAAAAAGATATGTCAGTTGTTATCATTTTCATTTATAACCAGTATGTCATATTTGTTATTCAAATCAGCTAGAATATTTACTTATAAATTAACATGTAATCTTTATGACTGACATTGTACTTGAAATTGATTTATGTAATACTTCAATTTCTGTAAGTAATCATTTTGTTGCTTCAAATGTTACGTATACATGCACATAACTCTTAATGTTCTGTATGTGATGGCCTTGTCTACTTCTTTGCACCTTAGAAACTACTAGTATGCTATATATTTATATATAACTGAGTCTTATAGCAGGTGTTAATTCAGTACCAGAGATTATATAGTATTCTATCAGCACTTTAGCATAAAGCTCTATACAGGTGTTACATGTTACTTTATGCTGACAAGATATGAGTGACATCATCTTGATAATGTCTCCAAACACCAAAATAAACAAACTAATACACTATGGTACACAAAAAGGTACAAAATAGTTGCATACAACAGTTACATGCAAAAAAATGTTTTAAAGAATGTTAATACAAAATACATTTGTAAACAACCATAACATGATTTCCATTTCTTAAATACGCAACAATTAAACATAACAGCAGTTACACACAACAGTTAAAAGTTACACCCACACATTGCACACAGCAGTTCATACACAGCAGTTGAGAACAAGAGAACAAGTTACACACGTGATGTCATTCATCTGTATGTTTCTGACCTCGTGAACTAGCTTTTCTGGGATGATGCTAGTCAGTGAACTTGAAGTTATTGAGCTGTCAGACCCAGCTGTTAACACTCTGGCAGAGAGAGCGAGAGAGAGAGAGAGAGAGAGGGAGAGGGAGGAGAGAAGAGAGGGGATGTTTATCACTGGGTGTTGTAGTATTGGCACAACTCCGCATGTTTTACATGGCCGCCAGTCAACCGATAGCATAAACTGACTCCTATGTCGGTATAGCTAATTGCTTGCACCTGAAGTCATTTTCATTACGATAATATCAAAAGAATAGGAATCTGCATGTATAAGCCAGCTGAGTTTCGATTATGGGCAGACTATGCATGTATGCATGCACATGTTAACCTTTTACCTGCTGAATAAAATCAAATTGTTCTATTTCTGCATGTGATCAAGCAACTTAAGTCGCCTTCAGCAGGGAGAGGGTTAAACATGTCTAAGGTCAAAGCACAAATTGTTGTATAGTATAATGCTTATCACAACATCCAGAATACTTTACACTGGTTGTAACAAATGCAAAATAGATTAATTATTAGGACTACAGTGCCTCAGACAGTTGTTCTTCATGTGCTTTAACCGTTGACATGCGCAAGCATAGCACGCATATTCTGTGCATATTTGAAATTCCCAGATGTCCGATATCTGAGAACTCTTTTTAACAGATTCCAAATTAGCATAATTAATTTCACACTTTATATTGAATTTATCTCTGCTAAGAGTTGTGAATTTTGTATTTAACAAAACCCCAATGTATTGACTATTGAGCCGATCATGCCTTGGAGAATTCTTACAAACAAATTACTTGATGAAGAGTTTGTTTGGATGGCACACATGATATTGATGATGATCGACTGAGGAAGAGCAAATCGCGGATCCAATATTGTTACGGCTGTACGGTAGTAACCTTGGAGCAAGCGGCTGGGGGCGGTGATGGAGGGGAAGAAGGGAATCCGGCTGTTGTGTATGATGGACTATCAATAATGCACTACAGCAGCTACTTACATCAAATGGTATTGATCTGCCACAGAATTAGCACACTGATTAAACAAGATGCCGAGTACACTTATGTCTGGTCTGCGCACTGCCATACCGTGCCGTGCCGTGTCGTGCCGTGCATAGGTAGTGTGAGAAGGCAAGGCCGTGGTGTCACTGCCTAGTGAACATGATGTTCAGGTAGGTGTTTAATATTCATGCAGTAGAAAGTACATGCTAAATTCTATCCGTGGATGATATGATATCCTACAAATGGGAAATTATATATGCTTACAATGTTAAAGGTAGCCTACGGTAATTAATGTTCAGTATAAATTTCATGTTTTGTAAAAAAAAATCACATTTGAATCATTAGTAAGTTTGTAAAAGTAAGTTTCAAATATGAAGCTTAAATACATATGTTCTAGATGGCACTATTGTTTTAACTGGTTGACAAACAATTTGCTAGTGGTGTTGAACAATACCTATGCTTTCCAGATGGGCATAGACATTATTTCCACAGACCTCTTAACCTTAGCACTATTAGTGGCAAGTGGAGATGCCTTGTAGAGCAGCGAGTGTTTAATCCAGCATAAGAAGGGTTAACATATTTACGTACATACAAGCAGGAACCTCACAATATGGAAGTAGGATGTTGTTAACAAGGATAGCGGTGAGATATCTGAAGATGCCAGGATGCTCCTGCGCTGAACAGCAGAACTCCGCGGTAACCTTATTCCAACCCTAGCGCTGGGCTGTGGCTATGGGTAGTGGAGGTAAGGTTACTTTAGAGTTACCTTCTTTATCACTGGAGAGCCGTTGTCCTAGATGTACTAGTATTTAGAAATATTACAGATTGCATATCACTTCACTTGTACAATAACTATGCCAGTGGTAGTGTGAAGACTGTTAGATCTGATTGTTTGTAGTCCCATGTTTATATTAATATTCTTGCGTCATCATGACATAAGCCACACATGTTTTGTTTTAGTCTTTTACTTTCTACCCTCCTAATAGTATATCTGTTGGATGAATGGTATGAAATTTTGGTAATAGTTTTTAAATGATTATGACAAGTTTGAAATAACTTTACCAGTGGTTTGAAATATTTCTAAATCTTTACAATGGAATACTGCACTGATATTTAATTCATAGCATTTATTTGTGGCTGGCTTCACACGAATGATCAAAGTTGAGCTCATGAAATAACTTGCCATAGGAAGGTGGCTTGAACTTTTGACATTTTCTAGAGAACAACTGTTGTTATGATAATATTACGGTGAAAATGGGTACACCTACATAGCTATTATTCGAATCTGATTTACTATTGATTTGCATGTAGTGGGACGTATTGTTATGTAATTGTTTGCAGTTTGTGTGTGTTTTGATGATGATGTTATATTGTCTGATGCCATTGATGGGCGGGTGGGTGAGTAAGTGATTATGGAGTTTAACCCTCTCCCTGCTGAAGGCAACCAGAGATGCCCTAATAAGCAGTTCTTTTGCCTATTCAAGCAGGGAGAGGGTTAATGCCACTGGAAATCTTTCACCCATTTGCGACAAGGATGAATGAGAGAAAAACTTGTAGCAAATGATTACGTTTGAAATAAATTTTAAGTGTTTGAATTATTAAAGCTTTAGGTTAAAATAAGAATACGGTACAGGAGGTAGCCCATATATGGTCTGAACCCAGTCTGAATGTGACAGCTCAGTCTCCGAGGTTACCAATCTTTTCTAAGTACGTTTCACGCTCAACAAGTTTTGTTCACAAATCACTACCGTATCTAAAAATGTGATTGAGTATGAAATAATACTCAAAACGTTTTTCTAACCTCTGGGTCTGATTATACAGATATTAATACAGGATACAGTTATGGCCAACCTGACTGGATCCAACTAGAGACTATTTATCCACGATCAACCCAGAATCTGTTTCTAATGTGCCTCATATTAAGGCGGAATTGTGTGGCTAATGTGATCGTAATTGGTCTCGTAGTTACCAGCTTTCAACCTTTATTATGTGAAGTAAAGGTATCCTGGAGGCATAAACAATGCCCAGAGTCCACTGTGACCCCTCATCAGTGACCTATCAAAGCAGTGTGTATACATACGTACATGTACTCGTACTAGTTTTACTATGAGAGTGACGGTTACGCATACACTCTGTAGAACATTGATGTCAGCTAGACGCTTACTTTAAATATTCATCACTTTCATGCAACACTTAATGTATGCAACTTTCTTGACCATCTTTTAATCTTTAATATGATAGTAGAATTATTATCATTTTTAACTCTCACCTTGCTGAAGGCAACCAGAGATGCCCTAAAGTAACCATAATCTAGCAGGGAGAGGATTAAAGGTTTTAAAAAACAAATGACAATTTCTATTGCATTACTAGGACCTGTCTACCTTTTATGTCAACAAAACATGTCATTTATGACATTCAGAACTTGCCAGCTTCTCAAGCAAACAGATATATAGCTAGGTACAGTAATATTACTAACGTAGTAAAATAAATGATTAAAATTGTTATTAAGCTCATTTCGTTCAGTATGGGTGTGAGCGACGTAATCTAGAATCTAGAGACCACCAATTCCCCATTGCACTGCTACATAGTGACACAGTTATCCCGCCGTCGCCTGTACAGTTTATCGGCCAGTTTATTGTTCCAACATTACCGCAGACACTCACCCCACCCCCCCTAGTTGTTCACTTCCTGTTTACAGGCAAATTATCGTCAGCACCCATCCTGTACAGCTACATGGTCAGCTAGTGACTGCATAAACACACAAACTACCATAACTCGCACTCGGACTCTTAACACAGTAACAAAACTTTAAACCGTCCACTAGACCAAAATATTCCTAGGCTTGTCATTTGTACGTGAACATGACAGTCAGTATTAGTGATACTCACTCACAGAGCATGGATTTATTATGACTGGGCATGACATCACCGAATGATCCGAATCAAGATATTTAAGTCAAGTGGAAAAGTAGGATTCCATTGTTATGGGGTAAGTCGGGCGACAGGAATGAACTGCTCGTTACTTTACCGTAATGTGGCCGGAACCCCTGCTATACCTATAAATAGCATAGTTGTCATGTGTATACAGATGTGTGTTTAAATGTACCTCGGTGATTCCCAGTTTGTTGGCTTTCTAGACACGGTCAGTGCTATTTTCAGTGTTCCCTTCTTTAGATATATATATTGACTACTTCAGTACTGTACATACAGTTATGATTACTACCTTGGTCAAGCAATGCCAGAACTAATGGAATATGCCATTTTAAGAGCTCTGCCAATTCAAATGGGTCTCGAAAAAATCAAAAGGTAAGATTTTTGTTCTCTATAAATTAATTTTAAATTCATTCTTATAAACTTCAATAATACAGGGGAAAAAGACAAAGCAAAATTAAAATAGTCAGAGAATTCAAAATAACATTGCTTGTTTGCATTGAATTAATGTAGATGTTTTAGTCATTCTCATATATGTAAATTGTATCAAGTAGCTGGACTATAAATTTGCATCCAAATAAATAATAGTACATGTATTATTATTTTTAAGTATACCCATTAAATTTAAATTTACAAAAAAATCATCTTTTAAAAAGCAGTAGACAACAAATCTTTCCTTTCCTTGTACAACAAATAATGACATGAAATTCTATTCAGATTGCTTTGTTCACATATCTGCTTCTTTATTAACTATCATTACTAAATCATCACTGGTATTTGCATTATTAATATTATTATTATAGTAACTTCAGCAGTTGATATAGTAATATTATCTGAATATGAAGTACTTCATTTAACTCTCTCACTGCTAGATTATCCACAGACACTGTTCTTTAAGGCATGGAGAGGGTTAAAGTACGCTATTCAACCAGAATTATTATTTCTTATCCTGATGATTCAGCGTTGGCCAATTCACGTACAAATAATATGGTGGCAGATTGTATCTGCACCTGGGAATGTGCACTGCAGCATGCCTTGTCTTTATGCAGTGACCCAAATATGGTTTGTCTGTGCACTTCACCCAGAAAAGTTCCAAGTTTAAGTTAGTTTACACACTGTAGGACAACATAGCATTCCCCCTGCACACAAGCAAACAAAGACTGTGTGTACTTGAGAGCTGAAAGGCAATGTTGTGAAGGGAGGCGGTAGGTGACTAGAATAGGTAGAAATGTCTTCATATCATTGATATCTGGTACATCACATAATAGATATATAACTGGTTATGTGTATATTAATTGCATCACATTGATATCCGACTCATTAGTGGTACATCCCATTGATATCTGATTGATGCATCACATTGATATCTGACTGATATCTGACATGCATCACATTCCTACCTGACTAATACATCACATTGGTATCTGACATATTAATTTCATCACATTGATATCTGACTGATACATCACATCGATATCTGATACATCACATTGATATTTAATACATCATATTGATGTCTGACTATGTTTAGTAATATATCTGACTGATTCATCTCGTTTGTATATAACTGATACATTTAAATACATTTGTAAGTGTGTGCAATCTCATCATGTACTATCATGTTTCAGGTTGAGGTAAGATAAATATTTCTAGATGTGGGCATTCACCTAAGTGCATGTTTTTGTCAAGTGTTGTCTTGTTTTCTTGTAAACGTTACTTTTCCAATTCAGTGGGTATTTTGCTTATTGTATACATTGTGCATTACATCACCTCGTCATCTATTTTAATTGCAGGTACCAAAAATGGTAAAATTACTTGCTATGCTATAGGATTGGGGAGTGTGACAATGCGTCTCCGAATCCGGGTTGTATTTTCTTAACCCCATCCCTGCTTAATGTGACCCGAGTTTACCCACAGTGACCCGTGCATTACATTTGTCTGGCAGGGAGAGGGTCAACGCCACAATGGCAAAGTCGTGCTGGAGTCATTCGTGATCTGATGTCTGACATTTCAGGAAGAAGTCTGACGCCGGGAAGATCCCGCCACTGAAGAGTCTGAAGAAAGGTCAGAGCAAGAGCCCGTGTCTGCCCAAGAAGCAGACGTCGCCAGACACGCTGGGCCTGGGGGGGGTGAGGGTGCACCATGGCTCAGGGACGCTGCACCCCCCACTGCTGGATGACGTGCTGAGACACAGCATGGAGGACCTCGATATGGTAGACATACACATTTATCTTTATATTTTGATGAAGTCATGAGTAGAAATTCCTAGAGAATGAAAAATCATTGAGAAAAATTAACAGATTTATCTACAAGAATATGTTTGTTTAAGATGTATTGATGTCTTAACGTGACTTGAAAATGTGCAATGATTCCACCCGTAAGTCCAAACGATTGTCAGTCACCAGGCATCCCTTTTGTGAAGCTCTCGTAAGAGACAATAACGCTCTCATATGTATCACTCATCACTATGGTCTCTTTGTGGATATGATCATCGCAAATGGGTGAAAGATTCCCACAGCGACGTTAAACTCCATATTCACTCATTGTGGATATGACAGCCTCATGGAAGGGCGTCCTGCCACTTAACAGAGAAGCTTTGGTTGCACAGACAGTACTTTACCACGTGGTCATGTGATGTCCTTGACCTTACAGCTGGACACAGGCAGCAAAGAAAATGGTGGCAGCATGGAGGCGACACTGGACGAGGTCGACGGACACGCGTCTGCCGACACGTCCGAGTCCACCCGCGTCAAGGCGGCCATCGAACACCTCTACCACAAGATAGGCAGGACGAAGGAAATGATAAAAGCTGAACAAATGCATAAAGAATGTAAGTAGCTAATGTAATAGCAGTGTGTGAAGTTACTCAGATAGTCGGCCAGACACGGGCAAACTCTTCAGCCCTCTCCTGTGTGTTGCCGGGTGTGATATACGATGTTCCTACTGGTCTCAGCTGGTGGGGTTATCCCTTTGACTCATTCGGTAGAGTGTTGGGACTCGAAATCCAGCAACAGGTTTGAATCCCAGGATGATCGGCATTATCCTCTGTTACAATGTTACGAGTTGTTGCCGGTGAACTTCTCTGAATTGTCAGTAAGAGAATTCCTAGCTCCCTGGTGGCTAAGATCGAAGTGACTGGATTAGTAACTCGAGGACGAGTCACTATGTGGAGGGCGAGAATGTATCCTGGTGTGATATAGCATTGCTCCTAAGTGATCTCGGACAGTGGGGTTACCCCTTTGGCCCATTCGGTAGAGCATTGGACTCCTCTCTGGTTTGAATCCCTAGACATACCTCCACTAGCATAGATTTACCTCCACTAGCATAGATTTACCTCCACTAGCATAGATTTACCTCCACTAGCATAGATTTACCTCCACTAGCCTAGATATATCTTCACTAGCATAGACATACCTCCATAAGGCTCAAAAATAGAAAACAGCCATCTTTGACAAGGACTAGAATCAGTGGTGACAGATTGCCCTGTGTTTGTGTTTGCAGCGAACGTGAACGAGTACTTGCGTCTGGCGGCCAGCTCAGATGACAAGCAGCAGGCTCAGCGGATCAAGACAGTGTTTGAGAAGCGCAACCAGAAGTCCGCCCAGGGCATCAACCAGCTGCAGAAGAAGCTGGAGAACTACGAGAGGAAGTTGGGAGACATCGAGACACGCGGGCTGTCGGGACACAAGCAGGCCAAGGAGAGACTCCGAGATGTCGGACAAGGACTCAAGTAGGTTCTCCGCAGTTGACACAATGCTCAACTTGATCCCATTGTCCTTTCTTTGAGCCATCACATAAGACTGAAGTATTCCTGCAGCCACATATAGCAATAATTCCTTCATTCCTTCATTTCTTTCTTTGATTTATTAATTTGATCATTGAATATGGTTGAAATATTCCCACAGCGACGTAAAACATAAAATCAGTTATAATCTTTATTTGAATTGGAGTTTAGTGTCACAGTTAGTTCACTCATATCATAGCTTGTCAATTTAGGGTAAGTAGAAACCTGCAACAACTGGAGTGCTGTAGTAAACCTGTGAACACAAACAGTACTGACGAAACAATTGTCCTTTCTATCTCGATACATAAGACAATTTAACCATACTTGTCCCTGAGAAAAGATGGTAGAATTCTGAATGTTGGTCAAACCTTGGTGCATTCCTGACTGGGAATTTTGCGTCGGCCATTTGTAAAACATTCACAGATATAATACATCCTCCATTGTTCCATTGCTCTGTAGTTAATTATCTTGCTAGTCGTCAGCCCTTGGAGAGTACAGGTAAGTTGAGGACTGTGGGTGAAGTCCGGGCCACATCACGCCAAGAGACATTAATAGATGGTATTTGTTATTCCTCTGCTTGGTAGTCAGCAGTCAGTACAATAGCTGCGTTCATTTTGCTACCGGCAAGCCCTTTGACCCTGTTGACCCGAAAAACGCGCTCGATTTGCCCAATATTTGGAATATATTCGGTATCTCGTAAGCGGCAAAGCGGGTGCACTCAGAACGTGGAAATTGGGCAAATCGAGTTCGTTTTCAGTTCAACAGCGTCAAAGGGCTTGCCGAGTCAGGTCAGCCAGTAGCAAAACAAACAGCCCTATTGTGTATGAGTGTGGTATCCATGTTCCAGCTCCACCCTATCAACTATTCATGTATTTTGTTTCAGGGGGGTGGGAGCTAACATTGTGGATGGAATCACAGGTTTCTCAGGGTGAGTTGCAGATGGAAAAGAGCAATACCATTTTTTTTCTTTATTACATAACGGTACCAATATTTGGAATGGTGTGTGTTATGTTCGAAATAAGGAAGGGCAGATAGTAGCACAATGGTAGAACGTTGGACTTCTGAGATATAGGCCCCAGGTTCACGAAAATTACCTTTCTCACGTGATCATGATAGGATGCGCTGTCTGTAGAGTGGTAATGCAGTTATCATCCTTGGTCTGTCAGTACCAGCTGGTGCTCGCAGAATTACTGCAACATTCAGCGCTTATGATGTTGCGGGTTTCCTCCTGCTCTAAACTGACAAGCCTTGATATAAGTGAAATAATCTTGAAATCGAGCTCCGAGATTACGAATACTTTCGGAGTGCAATTTCATGCTCAAGCTCAAAGTTTATATATGAGGATTTGTGTTGAGCATGAAATAATTTCGTAATCTCCGGGCCGGCTCTAGTCTAAACCTCAATTAACAAATGCCTGTCCTCTCATTTGTGTGGACATCATCATTTCTTCTCTCATTAGTTGAATTTACTCCTTAAATGTCTCTTCCTATTTATAGCAATAGGTGGTAAGCTTAACTGAATAAACTGCTCTTTGTTTTCAGGGGTGTGGTAGACAACATTAAAGGCGCCAAAGAGTAAGTACAGTATTGTCAATCGACCTACTCGCTAATTAACATTTATATTGCTAACTACATGCCCTCTCAATCCCTGTCATTAAACTAAAATAGAATATGTTATCATCAAAATCCTCTTCTAACATGATGATCATTACAAATGGTTGAGATATTCCCACTGTTCATGCTAACCTGGACTGCATTCAGGATACAATACAATTCACTACACTACACTATGATACTTTTCTACATAGTAGTCTGGCTGAATGCTTTCGTAGGAAAATAGCAGGAAATTGGTTTGCTCACGAGTGCAGTACACTCCCTTCATGCTTTGAGTTTCCTAATATTTCCTACAAATCATTACACACTCGAAAGCTGAAGTAAAAAAGCAGTGCTACATAGTACTACCATGTGGTGGCTGAACGGCTACCATAGCGATATGTAGCACTTTGTAGAGAAATGTATTGTAGCCTGAACGCAGCCCTGGTGTATGTATGTTCTCCACACACAACGTCATTCTGCCGGTGGAAAGGGTATCTGTGATGCTGACGTCTGCCATCATCTAACTGACTGTTCTCTCCCTTCACAGCTCAATAGTTGCCAAACCTAAGGAATTTGCTCATCTCATAAAGAACAAATTCGGAAGTGCTGACAACATTTGTCAATTAAGTGAGTTATGTTTGATATTATCTCGTTCAAGTAAGTTATATTTATGAGTGTACAGTTCAAATAGCCACTGCTCAAGTTCATCCAATGAGAATGATTAAAAAATAAATTGTCATTTCTGAAAAGTTTATTTGAAAATGGCATTACTTATTGATTGAAAACTATTAATTTCAATGGACATTATTCTTGGCTGTTCCTGGATATTGATTACGGCAACATACTGTAATTTCCCACTGTGATTCGGAAGTGTAAATATGTTTAGAACTGGAAGATGATAAAGAAGAAGATTCACAACAGAAGCCTACTGCTGGGACGCTTCCTGCTAGGTAAGGGTCAGGGTTATTACAGGTCAAGGTCATTTCATATCTAGGTCATTTCAGTTCAAGGCAATTTCAATGCTCAATAAATATATATTGGCGGTTATGAATAAAAGACTAAATAGTGGGTACATACAAAAATTAAAAGTATCAGATGTATGACATTACTTTTATCCTGGTATTAATATCTGTTGTATATCAAATAGAATGCTAATACCTATGAATATATGATACCAATGAATTGGAATACACTCAAAAATATAATCTTCATGGGTTGAATACTACTTTTGGGTCATATAATAGGTGAAATATTCCCACTGCAAAGTAAAGTACTAATTCATTCATTCTTTCTTATCGATGGCTAACATGCTATTTCGAGCTTTTCTGTCAACATATGAAGTTGTCTAACAATGCATTTTAACTATAACTAGGGTTGTATTGGCATACAAATCATTTCCATATTCTATTGCCTATTATGTAACCTGCCAGTCCAATTTCACTAACAAGGGCATACTAATCCTTTTATTTAACCCTCTCCCTGCTGGATTAGGCACAGGTACATCCCTTTAGGGCATTTCTGGTTGCCTTCAACATGGAGAGGGTTAATTAACTTATAATACATCAGTTTATGCCCCTAAATATATACCTACCGGTATACATATTTAGTTCCATTTTTAAACAACTTTCTCACGATGCGTGAAGAAAAACGCTAACTACATACTTTTTAACTACTTGACCAACTAGTTTCTTGAACGACATATTTGGTATCCTCTTGTATTCTTTGGTATTCGTTGGTATCCGCTCTGTGTCACCGACTGCTCAGAGAGTCGAAGGGTCTAGAGTTTCTAGTAGTTCTATCGTTCATATGTGACTTTGCCAAAACAAGCTAAGGACAAACGTACCCCCCAAAGACCATGATATGTTTGTGCACTTAGTGTGACGTTTTTGTCCACTCGGGGGTGGGGGTAAGGGGTCGTCTCAATAGATCTTTCGTTTTATGTTAATCTCCCAATTAATGTCTGTGTTGTAAAGCTTCGAAGGAAAATGATGGAAACAGGTGACAAGATTGAATGATAACGGAGAGAGAGACAAAACGAACAATTGAATCGATTAGTACATTAATATTGTAGGCTATCATATTAAAAAAATTGTAAATGTCCGTAGAAACTCACCATTGTCAAGTTAATTATTTGATGTTATTCATTAATGCATTGTGCGATGCTATTCATATACTAGTATATAGTGTTTTCTAAGTAAGTACATAATAGTAGTAGTAGTAGTAGTAATAGTAGTAATAGTAGTAGTAGTAGTAGTAGTAGTAGTAGTAGTAGTAGTAGTAGTAGTA
>JAUTBZ010127851.1:0-14702 GCA_032361785.1 Lepetodrilus galriftensis | reverse complement strand
AAGCGCAATTAGTCTCAGATCGAAATTCGTTTGTCCATTATCCAGGTCTATCAGCTGTGATATTATGCCTTTAAATAAAGGATTGATAAAATAATCTCATAACAGATGTATCAGCATTAAAAGAGCTTCCGTAAGAACTGCTCTTCAGAGCATCTCTGGTTGCCTCCAGCATAGAGGGTTAAATATGTGTGAAGTAATTAATTAAATTGTGCACATTGTATTATATGCAAGCTTTATGTTTATGTAGTCAAACAGGATTCTAATCACACGATCGGTGTGGAGTTTGGCAGCAAGGTGGTTAATGTCGGGGGCAAAGCCGTCAAACTACAGATCTGGGACACCGCCGGGCAGGAACGCTTCAGGTTAGTTCTCACTGGACAGGGTGGGTGGTAGCACACTGGTAGAACATATGGACATCAAAGGTCCCAGGTTTATATTGCATCCTAGCAGCCTGGCATCGATGTTCGAGAAAGTTTTCTGACATGATCATGATGGGATGTGCTGTCTGTGGAAATGTATTTTTCATCCGCGATCTGTCAGTACCAGCCCATGCTCACAGGTTTACTGCAATATTCAGCGCTATGGGTGTTCCTCATGCCATAAACTGAAAAGCTGTATTATGTGAATGAATTTTGAAAGCGGCTTTAGAACCCAATTAATAAAATTAATTTTAAATTGTGCGTGACCATGAATTGATTGTGTGTGATTAGTGTTGTGGAATGATTGACCGACTCTCCTGATGTTTTGTTTCCTGTCCAGGTCTGTGACACGGAGCTACTACCGCGGTGCCGCCGGAGCTCTGCTGGTTTACGACATTACGAGGTACCGTCCATACATCCATGCAGTGTCTTGTGTTTTAACACCAGTCCCACCTACACCATGTGCATTAATATTGTCGTGACTACGACGTGAATGTTAACTGTAGGTATTCTGCTCTCAAATAGTGTCCATCTTGTTAGGAAGCTTACATGCTTATGGTTATCTCCCTTTGTGAGTTCCTTATAGTTAACTCCCTTTGTGCGTTCCCTATCATAGTTATCTCCCTTTGAAAGTTTCTTCTCATGGTTATCTCCCTTTGTGAGTACCTGCCAGGTTTTTTGCAACATTAGGAGCTACAAGAGGTGCAGGTTTCTTCATGGCAAAATGACAACCCATGATACAAGTGTAGTAATCTTGAAAGCCAAAAAATATACTCATTTAGACTATTATATCTATGAATTTACTTGTTTTAGCCGCGAGACGTACAATGCACTGACCAACTGGCTGACGGACGCTCGGACTCTGGCTAGCGCCAACATTGTGATCATCCTGGTAGGAAACAAGAAGGACTTGGAGGCTGAGAGAGAGGTCACCTTTCTTGAAGCCAGTCGCTTTGCTCAAGAAAATGGTAGGCAGCAAATAGTTTCACATTGAGATTCGCTGTGTCAATGTCTTAACACAATTCATCTGAAAAAAAATAATCTAAAAATCTGGAAAAAAATACCACTTGATATTTAGAAGTTGGTAAAACCTTTTAATATTTTATTATTGAAAATGTTGATAGCAAAATGGTAAGTCTTGACTTAAGTTTATCTTAAAGTGGCTTATCACGAAGCTACGACTCTTGTAGTACTATGATCGTTCTTTGGAACAGGGGCCAGATCTATGGACATTTACGTTTTCCTAATGGTGTTGCTAATTGCTGTTGTATTTGTTTGTCAGAGCTCATGTTTCTGGAGACGAGTGCCCTGACGGGAGAAAACGTGGAAGAGACGTTTCTCAAGTGCGCACGATCGATCCTAACCAAGATTGAGTCAGGTATGTATGTTTCCTCTAGGGGGCGGGTGGTAGCGCAGTGATAGAACATTTGACTTCAAAGCCAAAGGGTACAGGTTCAAATCCCAACCCGGGAGCCTGGCATCAGGTTCAAATCCCAACCCGGGAGCCTGGCATCACTGTTCGCAAAAGTTACCTTTCTGACGCGATATTGATAGGATGCGCTGTCTGTAGAGTGGCAATGCAGTTATCATCCTTGGTCTGTCTGCACCAGCCGTTGCTTGCAGGTTTACTGCAACATTCAGTGTCATAAACTTTCAAGCCACGATATGTGAAAGAAACTTGAAACCACAATTTTAAAATAATAAAATAAAAAATTGCTGAACATTTTAGGGATTAGGTGAAACCCTGGTCCTGAATTGCATGATATGCCTGTAACATATACCGGTAATAATCGTCACGTATGGGTGAAAGATTCCCACTGCGACGTAAAACAATAATTCACTCGCTGTAACATATAAAAACAGACCAATATGAACTTTTTTCTTCTTATTTTCCAGGTGAATTGGACCCGGAGCGGATGGGTTCTGGAATTCAATATGGTGACGCCTCGCTTCGACGTCTGCACCGACAACAACAACAGACCACAAAACGCCCAGATTGTGCCTGCTAGTTCCATGTTTACTGCTGGTTCTAGCTGTGAGTCGTACACTCCAAGCTACAACAGCAAACTGTGAGCGTGAATGTTGAGAGTGAATGTTCAGAGAGAGAGACAGACAGAAAAAGGAATGTGTTAAAAGCAGACTGTAGATCTGTTGTTATTTAAAAGACTGTGTGCTTCCCAGGTTTACTGTCTACCCGGGTCTGTGCCTATAGATAACATTCCATACGTGGGGAGCAAAATTGGTTTGTTGATATTTGTTTTCTAGAAAATACCTTTAAAGAAATTTTGTTTAGTATCCACCAGATACTGACCGACTTGTAACCGACAGCTGCAACTGACCTCTGAACCCTGGGGTAATGTCTGTTGCACATTCCTGTGTCGTGGATCAAGGCCAAGGAATGGAATGGATGACACGTAATTCGGCATCCCACCAGGAACTTCTATCAGCAACAGTTGGAATCAAAATGGCTGTGACTGGGTTCTGTATTGTGACTGACTATGGTATTGGTGAATGTGTGCCTCAATATTGGAACAGCAAATGTTAAAATTGGACATTTCACATACCTTGTGACGAGGTTGTTCTTCATTTTTCCCTAGTGTTGGAACATTGCACTCTTCACAGTGTTATGCACTATTGTTGCATACTTACAATATGCTCAAATTAACAAAAGTTGAGGAAGTACCAAGGAGGCAAAAATCAAGATCCGAGATTACGAAACGTTTTTTAGTACAAACTTGTGCTCAACTCAAGGTTTTGTTCACAAATCCATATATAAAATTTGAGCTTGAACATGAAATCGTACTCAAAATGTTTTATAATTTCGGGACCAGATCTACCCACCTATATTTCATAGATCTAATTCTAGACATTATTTCACAATCACATATTATTGGTTTGCAATTGTTCTGGGGAATCTCTCCTTTCTCATTTAGAATGGTTCAAATCATTATCATTCTGACCATGCAGACCAATCAGATGTTATCATTTGGTAGTCATAGAAACCAAATACCGTACCATTGAAGGTGCATCTGCCATTTCCATTTCCATCTGTATTAGTGACTCCAATTTGGACCAGATGGCAATTTGCTTTCCCAGTGCAAGTCATCAAAATTCTATTAAATCTTATATTAGACTCCATCATTACCAATGTATTATGACTGAAGGTATGTATGGTTTCTTCTCATCTCCAGTCTTATCTGGGAGCTACGAGCAATCTGATTGGTCCGACTGAAATGCATGTACTTTGATGCTTTGCCATTTTTTCTTACGATTCTTGATTGTTGCCATTCTTTTCCAGTGTTTTACGCAATGTTTTAACAAATATATATGTCATCTCCATGACTGCGACGGATTATGACCATAACAGCACTAAAGCAAAACGGCACCAATTTTCGCCAGCGCAAACTGCACAATGTTTAATGTTGTGAAAGCGGAACAACAGTATTGCAAATAGTGGCACCATTGTTTTGTTAATTACGGTACCACACTTGAATGAAAACAGAACATTAATATATTCTTTAAATAGTGCTTTTTACCAAGTCATGGTGCCATTTTCTCCAATTTAATGTTCCGTTTTTGACAATTTGCTGCCATTTTGACTAGTGCCATTTTGGCCTTCACCCACTGATCATTCGATAATATGTTCATTATGAGATTCACTATCACATTCACAACAACAAAAATACTTGGATCTCCTTTATATCACCCATGTGGATCTGGAAATGCATTCATTTGAATTAGACATGCATATGATCAAATTAATGATTTCCTAACTGTAAAGATATTTCTTCTTATTTTTTGTCAATTCATATTTAGCTGTGTC
This sequence comes from Lepetodrilus galriftensis, assembly GCA_032361785.1. Lineage (NCBI taxonomy): Eukaryota > Metazoa > Mollusca > Gastropoda > Lepetellida > Lepetodrilidae > Lepetodrilus > Lepetodrilus galriftensis. The sequence goes on along the minus strand of JAUTBZ010127851.1, from coordinate 10,460 downwards.
AATCTGTTCAAGTTATTTCCCATTGATGTAGCACAATCTGGGCAAACAGTAGCGAACATCGTCAAGTCAAGGGAAGTCACTCTATGCATAATCCCAGATAAATTTATTTCGCAAAGCAGTGCCATTGAAAATCTCATAAAATCGTGAAAAGGTTTTTGGAGGTAAAAATATACTGATGATATTATTTAGGCCATGAATTATTATTGTCACATTTATCACTAAAATTTAGTGTAAGAAAGCTGTCATTGATATCCAAGATTGTATCACTTTCACATTAACAAGATATAATAAGCTGGTGGTACTATCAGCATGAAAATAGGCCCATAAGTTTCAATCTACCGGTATCAACAATGGTTATGTTATTCATTGCAAACCATCCTGGTTTGATAAATCTATCCTAATATTAGCATGAGTAGCCAGTATCTTGCACTACTCGATCTATTTTAAATCATGGCAGTTTTAACCATAGACCACAATTTGATCTGAATTGATTGCCAAATAACGTAAAAAAATAGCCAACCCTTTACAAAAACGTTAAATAAATAATCCTTTTTGTTAATTTCCTAGAAAATTACTACTATACAAAATTTGTATCAGGATTCAAAGAAAATTATTTGCTTCAATAAAGTTAACTGAATATGTATTTTAATGTTATTGATAGGAATAGTTTAGTGAAAACCATATTGCTGATGTTTTGTGGTCTAATGGCTTCTCGGGTTGACATGTTTTCTGATTCAGATTAATATTGCAAATTATTAAATTTTGGTGTGCCAATGAATAGTTGTGATAAAAGTAATTTTGTATAAAAAATATAATTGCTATTTATTTTGTTTTCCTCGTTAATGAGGTGTTATAATCTCATGTTTTGTTTCACGTAGTTGTTGAGATACATTACACCAAGAAGAAATGTTTCATTATGTTATTTTTACTTTGTGTTTATTGTATGATATTTATGTAGCTGGACGTAAAACGAAAATTAAATATTTCAGTGCCTATCAGTACCTAGTAGGTGTGGGTTTCATAGGAGTACCTATTATGTCAAAACCCACTCGATTAATTTGCATATCACTCACCATCACATAACCCATTTCACTTACGATTAACATGTACGTATTTCATCAGTATCATATCATTTCATGTATATTTCATATCAAATAGGCGTAAATTGAAGACTGCTCAAGTAGAATATTAGAGTTAAAATAGCTTTAACCCTCTCCCTGCTGGATTAGGCACAGGTTCATTATGGCATCTGTAGTTGCCTCCAGCATGGAAAGAGTTAAATATTTCCTAAGAGATTATGTTTGTCCGGGCCTGGAGATTACAAAACATTTATTAGTACGATTTCATACTCATATAACATTTCAGATTGGGAATTAAATTGTAAAAAAAGTTTTGTAATCTCAGAGCTTGTTCTGTAGCTGCTAGAGTAGAGGGTTAGATTGTAAAGCAGGTCTGAGTTTGATTCCAATCCAGGCCACTGTTCCAAGGAACCGTTGACTGTAGCACTACAATAGTTGTACCAGTAACTCAGCAACTCCTTGCTAACAAACAGGAGTTACAACTCTCATAGGATTGGTCTGTGGAACAGGGACCTGGAACGAGTTACACAGGGGGAAGTTTGGGATGTATACTAGTAATTACAATGCAGGCAGATTATCCTTAAATTTGTATTTTTGATTTAGCAGCCATGGCCAAGGAACACGTTGCATTTCTCTCAAAATTAGAAGAAAAAAAATCCAATTTTGCTTTGAATGTATTTTCTACAATTTGCTAAATACGCAGAATTTATTTAACATAGAATTTAATAAATCCATATCATCCTTCCTTGTGGTTGTCCCTATAGTAGTGCATGGTTGTTGTGAGCTACCCTCCCACTGTTAACATGTAGCTGTGATATTGTGGTAATGCTGAGGAAATCTTGCCTGTTTGACTGCATTTGGAATGGAGGATGTAGAAAGTTGTTATGGTAGACCGTCACAATTAACCCTCTCCATGCTGTAGGCAACCAGAGATGCCACAAAGATCAGTGTCTGTGCCTAATCCAGCAGGGAAAAGGTAAACGCTCTCCATGCTGAATCGACACAAATGGGTGAAAGATTCCCGCAGCGACGTTAAACTCCATATTCACTCACTCCATGCTGAAGGCAACCAGAGATGCCCCAAAGAGCTGTGTCTGTCAAATCCAGCAGAGAGAGGGTTAAATGGGATGCACTCCTTTAGCATGTGTGAGATTGTTACAGAGGTCTGGGCATTGAGTATAGCTTATGAAAATATGTATATCTTATAGCTTATGAAAATATGTATGAAAATAGTTGCTGAAATGGAAATGTGATACAGTAAATGAACAATGTAAGCTGGCTTGTTACATTGTAAGATCTACCGGTAGGCTACATCGAGTTTAGTTCAGCTACGTAGCTAAACGTCATGTTAATAAACCCCCTTTACTATCAGACATTCCATTCTTGTTATGGCCAGAATTGAATGTCTGATTAGCAAAGAGTGAGCCATTACCAAGATGTTTATCTAGCTTAACTACATCGAGTAGTATGATTCGTGTATGGGATGTATTTCACTTGTATGCATATCGCTAGCTCTTGGATGTATATTGTATGCAGACGTAGCATTGTACACTCTAGTAATTTTGATTGTTCAAAAGGGTGTGGGGAATTTGGATGAAACTATAGTTTGGCATGAAATGCATTGATTGACACCCCTATTTCATAGATTATCTCGATAAATACTTTATGGATTGACAAACTAAAAAAATATCAATTTCTAATTTTGTCGTAACTAAAATAAAATGCACAAAAAAATCTGTTTATAGAGAGGATGTCCAAAAGAAGGAACAGGAAAAAATGCTAAATTTCCACTTTCTGTTGCTCTTCTTTACACACCTGTATGTGTAAATTGAGTTTATTTGCCTGTTCCTTCTTTTGGACGTCAGCCCCGCTGCATAAAATAATACCGTAACAAAATATTTAGTGATCACAATATAATAAACAGATATTTTTTTTATTAATGATACAATATTCTTTTATTTTAGTTTGAGCATAAAAAAAAAATAAAAATGAAGTTTGTTTTGTTTGTCATTCCATGAAGTATTTACTGAGACAATCTATGAAATAGGGGTGTCAATGCATTTCATGCCAAACTATAACATACAGTACATGTACCTGTTTGAAGTATAGTTCAGCAAAACAATGCATTTTGCTAACACTTGTCATGCATTGTGTACATATACATATTTAGCTATATAGGTCCATGCTTTTTATATTGGATGTGTGAATTATATTTCTGAAATGGATATAATACATGTATGTGCTGTAAAACACAAATTATCTGGCACAAAGAGAATGTGATGTAGTAGTGACTATTGAAAGATAATGTGCTACGTTTAGTACTTCAGCTAGATAAACATTGTGGTATTGGCCCCCTTTACTATCAGACATTTGATAGTCAGAATATTCAATGTCCGATAGTAAAGCGGGGGTAGCTGAACTACACATTTAGATGCTTTTCCATGACGTTTCGTTAATGTAATTAATTATTCCTGCTATATCTTGACTGTTATATTACCACATCATTGATGAAGCTTAAGGAAATATTTTTGAAAACATGTTTGCAAGCACATTTCAGGAACGAAAAATACAGAGGAACTTATTATAATAATGTTACATAAACAGGTTTGAGTGGTACTTATTTCAATCTGTGTTGCATAGTTATGCAAATTCTAAAATATTTAATAGTACCAATGAAGTAATTTTCTGTACATCTACTACGAATTTCTCATCTCAAGGAATTGCAATCTCATTCTCTCAACTTCTTGGCAATTATTCAATACATTACGTGTGCATTTCATGCAACATAGCTGTTGTATTACAATTCATTTAATTTGTAGAAAACTGTAAATAGTTTTATATATACATACATTGATATGCTTGTCATATTGTATAAGTACTACTTACTTGTAAATACTGTGCTTGTGTATATAGATATTATTAAATACAAAAGTTGTGATTCAAAAAGTGTTTTGTTTTATATATGTGCAGTGTATCAAGAATATTGGTGAGTTTGGTGTTACGGTATCTGGATATCCCATTATTCCTTTTTTTTGTGCAAATATGTGACATATTTAACATAAAAATAAAACATAAGCTTACATTTAACAGTGAATTATATTTATTGTGTACTTCATATTAAAATATACATGTATAATGTGAAAATCAAGAAATACATAAAAGTCAAGTGACAAACTTGAGGAACAGCCCTCCCTCTTATGCGAATCAGTGCAACTCCAATATCCCCAATAGCAGGAATGGTATTGCCAATGGTTTGAGTTACACCACAGACTCACAGTTAGTCATTCTGTTGAGGAACAGTACTGAGTCTCTGAGTACTCAACTAGTCTCAGGCCATGTTTTCCGTACTGGCACCATTGCCAAAAAAAACAACATTAAAATAGTACCCACCTCATAAAATTTAAAAACCAGGGCCCAAATTCTCGAAACTTCTTATCTAAGAATGTCTTAGTGAGAAAATATCTCTTCAAAAATTAACATAAGAAGAAAACCAGTTAGACAAAATCTTAGTACTTACAAAATTCTTAGGATTTGACAAAGTTTCGATAATACATGCCTACCGGTAGGTCAATACTGAGATTCAAAAGGGATCACACAATGGTTATAACCAACTTTTCACATTACTTTATATTACATGTGTTACTAAAATCTCATCAGCTACAACTTGTACAAGTGTACATGTAAAAATAAACGTTTTCTTTTTTTAAATATAATTTTTATGCTTTTTTTTTAGAATTATCATGATTATGGAGTAAAGTTCTACAAATTTACAATACTGTATTATAATTTATAATCAATTGTGATAAATGCAATATCGCATAATTGTTGGCACTAGTTAAGAGGAATTGATAAATCAACAGAAATATGGCATTTAAAATCACATTTGAAACGGATGCTCAGATATTTGGACACTTGCTGTTCACCCTGTTTCGAAAAAGAATATCAAAATGTATACCTGCTAGATTAGGTACAGACACTGCTCTTTAGGGCATCTCTGGTTGCCTCCAGCATGGAAAATGTTAAGCGAAATGAGATCCGATTTCAATTAGATTGGGCACTGTACATGCACTATTCATAATCATCAATCCAGTTTATGACGACTAGATCACGACTATTGTCCACCCTGTGGTTTTGACAACCTGAATGTACAGTGTATGCCGCAGTCGGTACGGTCAGTAGTATTTGTAAAGATGGCCAAAGCGCAACAACTTTGCTGGGCATCTGGCTCAAACCAACATGGATGAAATTTAATATGTTCTGTTTGATATCGAAATGATAGCATTGGTTTATCAGTTTACCTACATTACATTGCTATTTTAAAATCTACTGTAATGTAAAGATGGTACAATAATATAAGTACCGGTATGCCTATCGCCTATGTGTCTATAATCCCTGAAAATAGTCTAGTATAATCAGTATACCAATAGAGTACCAAAACTATAACAGGATTAATCTAGGTTTGCAATTATTGGAGTCAAATTAATCCACAATAAAAAATAATAATAATAAAATTAACTTTAACCTAACTAACATTTTTGTATAATTTTTTAATAATACTTTTTATCGGTCATTTGCTAGATATATGGTATGCATTTGGTAATTTCACATTGCTTGACATGCAAGGCCACATGAGCATTACCGAATACAGGGTTTGCTCACAGTCTTATGGTCAAACACTTTGGTATATCAAATAAGTCTGCTTTTGTGATGTTTATAGTAAAAGGCCACTTTGATAGTACATACGCTTCAATAATAATATTGTATAATTTGGAAATGTTAACAATTGTAATAAAGTTGGCAATAAAATTTATATTTGTCAACACATCAAGATAAAAATAAACGGTATCCCCAATCACAATTTGACCTCTTGGTTGGGGCTAATCATGTACATGTTTATTTACCTGTCAATATAGTTTTAAATTGTATCCAATGTCATGGATACTACCGTAAATCTCAACATACACCGCTATGGCCTACTTCAGTAGCTGCCTATGCTATTCTATTCCTCACACTATAGTGTTGTACAGCTATTGATAATAAACGTAGTCCTAACAGGGAGGTAATGTTCACAATCACTTATATTACCAGCTAAATAATGTACTTTACCATACAACACTCTGGAAGTGAAATACACCTATATGTTACTGGTTATGGAGGATCTCATACATATGTGTTAATTTATTACCGATTTAATAATATCGACCCTCTCCCTGCTAGATCAGGCACAGGTACTGTTCTAAAGGCATCTCTGGTTGCCGTCAGCATTGAGAGAGTTAACAAGTTGGCAGAACTGAATCTATAGCGAATCTTTATCTCTGGTAGCGGTGTCCATGCCTAGTCTTCAGTCGTGGTGGGAAGAAGCAGGAGTTCCTTGGCGGGAGAACGAAAACCACGACATGTCCACCTGTCCATCACGACAAGTCTGTCTATCACGATACGCCTGTCCACGAGAAGTCAGTTCATCACGACACGTACACGACTCGGGTCAGTTTCCTCTCGTTGACGCCGATGGATCGCGCGGAGAGACTGCGGACGTACTCGCGCGTGTCGTAGGCCGGGTACCTCAGCTGGTACTCGGACTGCCAGGCTCCGTCCTCCACAGGTTGGCCTCCGCACGCCTTCTTCAGCATGGCCTTGACCTTGTCCTCCCGTGACCTCTGTACGCTAACGGCTCGCTCCTTGACGGCCGTCTTCCTTCTACTCTGAGCCCGCAGTGCGTTGGGATGCACCTGGAAACCATATGACCAAGGCGTCAAGACACAATATTGTTAAATCTTTCTATCTTATTTTTTAAATTATGCTTTAGAGGCTTTAAAAAAACATATTATTACGGCTTGTTAGTTTACAGGAGGAAACCCATTTCTTAAAAGGACTGCAACTCCGGGAATTAATTAGTGATTTACGCCACAGAGGAAATATTTCACCCATACAAAACGACTCGGGAGACGACTACAGGCGACGACTCACATCAGCAGTTGACCGAACGTTGTACGTCTTGTGGTACGAGGGACCGAGGTCCGTGTGCGCCCAGCCATAGGACATGAACGGAGCTGGGTGGCCGACTGCGGACTGGGGCGTAGGAGTTCTCCTGGGAGGCTGCTTCTTTTTGCTGGCACGTGGAATTTTCTGTTTCCTGTCGGGTCGCCTCTCTCTGCTGGATCTGACGGCTGGCGTAGGTGCTGCTAACAAAATATGCAAAAGTATTCAGACTGAGATAGTAAATGTTCCAGATAAATGTAACCTGAAACTTTCATGCCAACTGTTTTTTTAAATCTAGTAGGGCAAAATTAATTCAAACGTTGCTGCAAACTCCCTGGGGAGTATACAACCAAAGCTGCCTTTCAATGTGCTAGGAGGTGTATCATTCCCATGCCCATATCATCCTTCCAGGTACCCATTCTCTGCTGGGTGAACAAAACAGAACAGAAGCCACTTGTTTAGGTGACACCACTAGTTTTTCACTATTTCAGCCTGTGATTCAATAGGGCTGCTCGATTTGTCAGCATTCAGGACTCGCTTCAGTTTAGGAGCTAAAAATAGATTGATTGATTGAATTAATGCTTTACGTCGCAGCGGAAATATCTCACCTATAGGCACTGTCCGAACAATTAAATCTATTTCATTGGTTAGATTTTCAGAGCAGATATATCAGGAAAATTAAATCTTTCATTGGTTGGTTGTTTGCCATGGGTACCATAAGTGATTCTTGAACAGAATTAAGTACCCCTGGCCCCGAGATTACGAAACTTTTCTGAGTACGACTCCATACTCAACTCAGAATTTTGTTCATAAAACCTCATGCTGTGTGAGTAGGGTTATGACGTCACATGAGTTGAGTATGGAGTCGTACTCAGAAAGTTTCGTAATCTCGGGGCCTGGGGTGCGAGTATATATGGCTAGTACTGACAGACCAAGGATTTCCATCAACAAACAAAAATGATGAATACCTGTTGTTTTCTTGGCTTGTGGTTTAAGGTGCAAGGAAACATCATCTTGATCAAATGCATAATTGTGATTATTACCATTTGAATCAAATTCTTTGCTTTCTTCGTCACAAGTATCCTCCTCGTCAGTCAATTTCTCGGGTGATATAGTTTGTGGGACAGCCATTTTGTTTGACATAGTTTGTGGGACAGCCATTTTGTTTGCCAATGTCACTGTAGCTGTTGAAATTCCTTCAACATCGCGACAGCACAACTTTCCCATTTGTGCCTCGACATCTCGACAACACGACTGTTCTTCAACCTCCTCGTTCTCTACGCTAACTGTATCGGTGTCATCGTCATCGCACCAGGATAGAGGTGTGTGCGCATATTCGCGATCTCGCCGAGCTGTGCGGAATGCAACATTTTCGTAATAAATGGATAGATATTTCTTGAGTGTTGCTACCTTGAACTGTTTTTGATACTCTGACCTGACACCCATGATGCAGGCACTTCGGTTAGGACTTCAGCGGAATAGGATGCAGGAGTTCTTGCTCAGATGTTGCCTAGAACAATCATATTAATCTGTTATCAGTGTTATCAAAAGGCATGATTTAATGACCATGATGATCAGTTGATGATAGTTACATGGCAAAGGTGGAGATTTGAGGCCCCATTCCTTTAAAATTATTAAACAGGCATCTATGCTTCAATCTTGCAACCAAATAAATCAATTTATTTTGCGTTGATTACTCTGCAATAATTTATTCAACATAGCGTTGTTTTAATATTTAATCAGTTTGGTAGATCATTATCCATCAACACATGGCAGCTGATGGAATATATTGGATATTTCAGTGAATAAAAGTGCAATAATCGCAAGACTCATGATTAGGAAATTGCTAGATGCAAACTTATAAAGAACTTTGCTAACTTCCTATCCCCAACTAGTCTACAGCAATGATCTCCACCTTTGGCAAAGGCTTTGCCGGAAAATGCAACACATGTTGACTATTGCTAAAGAGCACACCTAATACATTTTGATTAGTTTAAACTCTAGTCAGTGATGAGGTTATTGCACGTCCACTGCAGTAAATAAACTTGGTTTAAATGGTCTACAAATCATGTCAAATGAACATTGAAAAGCCGAAATCGAAAATGAGTTTAGACAGGCACAAATGAAAGCGCGTAATTTTCAACACAAATACTAAGTTACTAACTACTTTATGCTTAAATCAATGAGCATGGTACGTGAAAGTAAAACTACTGTAGAAATGACGCGTACACAACCGAAAACTTCCCAATAATGGCAACAAGTAAATTTAAATGTGCCTGATTTGTATCAAAATTTGTTTACAGTTTGTCAAGCAAAAGCGACCTCTACATTGTGTAAGGGAGACTACTCTATGTTGTAATTTGAAAGTAGATCTAATATCAAATGGTCTAAAATCTCCGCGTTCAAATCCCATTTTACATTTGGTGTTGTATAAAAACAAAATACAAATACATATACTTTTATTTTGTATTACTCTAATATTCATTAATTTAAAATTGCTAATTAGCGGTATTACCTAAACAATGTCACATTAAATAAATGCAGCCACATAAATACAGCTACCTAAAAAACTCGACCATGGCATTGATTTATCGAAAACTAATGTAGCAGAGTAAGTGAGATATAAGAATCAAGATGCTCCTACATACTGATCTCGGCCAGAGGGGTTACCCCTTTTATTTGGCTCTGTGGCTCATTCGTTGGCACGTTGGAATAACAATCCAGCAACTCGGGTTCGAATACCAGGATCTGCAAGTCCTGTGACAAATGGCGCCCACCGTGACAACAGTGGCGCCCTAACAGGGACACAAACGTAATTGCATGTATATATCATTAGGCCTTCTATAGTAATTAAAGATTGTCTCCAGTGGCTCCTCAATGCATTATTACAGGGGTATAAATAACGCCTGCCCGCGGGCCAATGCCACTCAAAACTATTGTCGGATACGCCAACTTCAGTTCTGGTTTGCCTTTATGGCCCTCTGGATTTTCAATAATCCGTTACGTTAAATTGCTTAATATAAATATAGGCCTATATCAAAGTAAGCAACACGTAAATATCCACAATCACACATTCATACATACCTCAATTGAGGTTTACCTAACATTTTCCTTTTATTAGTATTACCAAGGAAGGTCGCCACCTTGCACAAGTTGAACATTTTTGTTATTACAATTTAAATGTTTCATTAAAATGGGATGTTTATGGAGCACTTTACTTTCTAGAACAGAGTGCCTTTCAATTTAGGCCTACGCTTATTTCTACTGTTACTAGTAAGCAGTCTATATCAGAAGATATTCGATCAGGTGTGAGAGAGAGAGAGAGTCTTTATTTCCTCCAGATATGAAATCCGAAGATTTACAAAGATCATCAATTCATAAACATAGCATCAATGTACAAAA
>JAUTBZ010127829.1:0-14706 GCA_032361785.1 Lepetodrilus galriftensis | reverse complement strand
GCAACACATTAGTTTAAAAGGATAAAAACTGGTGATCCCAAGTGGATTCGAACCACTGGCCCCCAGATTAGGAATCTCAACTCATTGCATACTTTTTACAGCTTAAAGTATATTAACAATCTGATTTACATTAATAAATTGGGATCTAACAAATCAAACAAATAGAATTTTTCGAAATCAGTTCTTAGATTTTCATAGGCACAAATTTTCGTGCAAAATACTAACATTCGAATCGCCATTAATGAAACCGAATTGCCTTCTACTTATGATCTAATTGAGTGATTCCCAAACCAAACATCGTTCGTTTATCGTTCGTTTTGGGCGAATGATAGTGCGAAAAAAGCGTATGTACGCGGTTTTATTGTTCGGACTGTTGTTCGGGTATTATTAGGATCATTCGGGCGGTTGTTCGTTTTATTCTGTGGATCATGCGTTTTGTTCGCCTCGTTATTCGGTTTATTTCCCTAGTTATTCTTATTGTTCGGCGCGGCGTTCTTTTTGTTTTTGGGATCGTTCTATCATTTTGTTGATGGCGATAAAATGATTAACAGATATGGTTAATTTTTGGTCACTATTTATTCTGGCCAGCATCGCCGTTATTGACATAAGACACCGACTCTGATTCATAGAAAGTACAAATGAATTTTATAAGGTGTTTATTCTGTATGTTATTAAAAATTACACAATGGATAGCAATGGCATTATGCATTGTAATGTTGACAGGATGCGCAAAAAACAAATCCCAACTTATTGAAGCAACAAACACTATAGAATCTATTCCTAATGAAACCCTTGTTAAAATAATTCCAACACCGCTCTTGAGAACAGAGAACATCATCTCTGTTGTCCCAAACAAGATCAACACCAAAACAATTCAAACACATCCATTGAAAACTGAAGAAACAATCACGGCTATCCCCAAGCCGCTCATGGCTACAATTATTCAAAAACCGCGTTTAAAAAGAGAGGACATAATAAAAGAGCTTATGTCCAGATCGCTTGCTTCTTACAGTGGTAAGTGTCCTTGCCCATATTTCAGAACGCGGCGCGGAAAGTGTGGTCGCCGAAGCGCATATAGCAAACCAGGCGGCGCAAGCCCTTTATGTTATGAACATGATGTCAGTGACGACATGATTAATAAATACAGAATATCCCACAACACCAAATAAAATTGATTTTTCATCACGACTCAGATTCTATCTTTTTTAAAAGGAAAGGATAGAATGTTATGTCTGTAATGCCACCAAATGGAAACATCAAGGCTGCGCCCAAAACCAAAAGAAAGATAAAGCCAGCTGAAAAACAACAAAAAGATATTATTCGCTTTGTTGAGGGTAAAGTACCCAAGGGTTTGGGGCATAATAAGGCAAAAACTACGATTCGCGCCTATAAAGATGATCCTGAAAAAGCCACCAAGCTGAAAGAATATGAAGATATTCAAGAAGCAAAGTGGTAGGCTGAGTATCAAAAAGACTTGCTCAAAGAAACATTTCAAGAAAATGTTTCTTGCATACAATCTGAAATCAATGAAGCCCCAGCAGATTATGGTCTAAAGCGTGTTAGCCTTAAACTTGTCAAGGAGGCTTGCTTACATTTTGAGAAAACTGGACGCGCTGATTTTCATAAAAACGATTTTTGTTTTCATACTGACGCGACTGTCAAAATTGCTTACCAAATCATGCAAAGTTATCCTGATAAAATACACTATGAAGGATATACGCCTTACCACCTTGAAGATTATACAGACGAAAAGCTATGCAATGACCCGATAAAACAGGGTACGCCAGTCTATAACGACACAACAAAGGTGACTGACTATCCTTCTGTTGAGGTCTGGGAGACCAGCAAAAAAAGCAAGCCGAAAGCCAAGACACTAGTAAAAAACACCCCACAAAGCTTTGGGCAAAGGATACCGCAGCCAGATAAATGGGCGGCAGAAAAGCAACAACAAAAAATTATATCTACCCAATTACATCCTAAAAAGAGAACTTTTTTTAATTGGATCATGCTTGGCATAAAGATTTGGGTTAATTTTTCCGTATGGGTCATCTTGATAGCATTACTGTTAGGACTTTTCGGTGCTTATGACTAAATCCACACACTACATTGATATTCAATCAACCTATGACTATAGTGTAGACATTGGCGGTATGCTGCCAATCGGGATTGCAAGCCCGAAACTACCAAAGGCGCAAAATTTAAAGTGCGCCGCGACTCTATCGCAGGCGCATTTTTTGCCTACATTACAGAATTTTACGCCAAAGGCGTAAATTTATGGTCGGGCGATTGTGGGAATCCTTAATTGGATTGCCGCTTTCCTTTGGTAGCCAGCTGAAAGGCTGGTGCGGTCTTGCAAACCCGCAATTTCCTGACCACCAGAATGCAAGCTGGTTTTCGGGTTTATAACCAAAGGAGAAACACCATGCCCAGCGATAAAAATCAAATCAAAAAACTTCAAAAGATATTTGCAGATGAAAAAATGGTCTCTTTGTTTGAGACGTTTGAGAAGTTGGAAAACCCAGCAGTGCAATCAGACAGCCATGAAACAGGCGCTTATGCGCATGGCCGCAAGGCTTTGGCAATAGCGCAGCAATCTATGGCACAGCTTGAAGCCAAGGCCAAGGCATTTCTAAGCTGCCTGTTCGGCAGTTCATTTTCCACTTTACGCCCTCACGCCGCGTGTATTTTTCTAAGCTGCCTGTTCGGCAGTTCACGTTTTTCAGCAACCATGAAGGGCAGCACAACATTTCTAAGCTGCCTGTTCGGCAGTTCACAAGCATAGTCTTGTTCTCCCTTCTTACCGCCTTTTCTAAGCTGCCTGTTCGGCAGTTCACACGAAACTCTTTTAGGAATGCCACGAAATTAATTTCTAAGCTGCCTGTTCGGCAGTTCACCTGGACTGGTGCTGACTTTGCCATTGCTATTTTTTCTAAGCTGCCTGTTCGGCAGTTCACAGAGGGTAAGGATAGTAAAGCGTGCAATGGATGGTTTATCAAGAGCAAAATGATTGTTTTGACCATTAAAAAAGGCGGGTGAGGTAAGTTGCTGATTTGTAACGAATTTTTTTTGATAGAAAAAACAATGGTCAAAAAGGGGGGCGTTAAAGCAATTCACAAAGGAGCAGAGGCTGTGATGTCGGTTAAGGGGATGATTCTTGAGCGTCATTTTTGATAAGAGTTCTTAAATGTGTGATCTGGTCTCAGAGGATAATGAAGACAAACCGCCTGGGGCTTGTCTGGTTACACTATGCGACCTCTTGCACTGTAAGAAGGGCAAAGCGCAGCCAGAGAGCAAACAGCCAGCTGAAAGTTTAGCTATCTGGAGGACAGGCGTATAAATGATTGTCACTGGAGCATTTGGGGCTTATGGTGCAGGAAAATTAAGACGTGATGGTTTATTGCCCTTAATCACTCTTTCCACCCCCATGAGAATGAAGAGAACATGCCCCCTAAAAATGATAGCAAGACAGGTAATAAATTTAGTATTACTGATGAGGATGCGCTGAACTTTCACCAGCTTGATGGTAAGCCAGGCAAGCTGGAAATTGTGCCAACCAAACCAATGGCAACGCAGCGCGATTTGTCTCTGGCCTATTCGCCTGGGGTGGCTGTTCCTGTTGAGGCTATTGCGGCTGATCCTTCCAAGGCCTATGACTATACCAATAAGGGCAATCTGGTGGCTGTTATCACTAACGGCACAGCGATTTTGGGACTGGGCGCACTAGGGGCATTGGCTTCCAAGCCTGTGATGGAAGGTAAGGCTGTTCTGTTTAAGCGTTTCGCCGATGTGGATTCGATCGATATTGAGATAGACACCACTGATCCAGACGAATTTATCAATGCAGTGCGTTATATGGGGCCGTCCTTTGGCGGTATTAACCTGGAAGACATCAAAGCACCTGAATGTTTTATCATTGAGCAAAAATTACGCGAAGTGATGAAAATCCCCGTGTTCCATGATGATCAGCACGGCACAGCGATTATTTCAGCTGCGGGTATTATCAACGCGCTGCATCTGACTGGCCGTAAGATTGAGGACAGCAAGATTGTGATTAACGGGGCAGGGGCTGCTGGCATTGCCTGTCTTGAGCTGATTAAAGCGTTAGGTATCAGAAATGAAAATGCTTATCTCTGTGATACCAAAGGCGTGATTTATCAGGGGCGTAAGGAGGGCATGAACCAGTGGAAATCTGCCCACGCCACCAACACAGATAAACGCACATTGGAAGATGCCATGAACGGCGCTGATATTGTTCTGGGGCTTTCTGTCCAGGGGGCATTTTCTGAAGCGATGGTACGTTCCATGGCTCCCAACCCGATTATTTTTGCGATGGCTAATCCAGATCCTGAAATTACACCAGGGGAAGTTCATGCTATCCGTGATGATGCCATTGTGGCAACGGGGCGGTCTGATTACGACAACCAGGTCAATAATGTGCTGGGCTTCCCATATATCTTTAGGGGTGCGCTGGATGTGCAGGCTTGCACCATTAATGATGAGATGAAGATTGCAGCTGCAAAGGCATTGGCTTCTCTTGCGCGTGAGGATGTTCCTGATGAGGTGGCAGCCGCTTATGGCGGTGAACGTCCGCGCTTTGGCCGCAATTATATTATTCCAGTACCGTTTGATCCGCGCCTGATGAGTGAGATTCCAGCAGCCGTGGCTCAGGCCGCGATGGATAGCGGTGTGGCTTCAAAACCTATTGCAGATATGGAAGCCTATAAGGTTAAGCTTTCTGGCCGTCTTAATCCTGCTCTTGCATCGCTCAGTTCAGTCTATAATCAGGTGCGTACTTCGCCGCCTAAAAGGATTGTGTTTGCAGAAGGGGAGATGGAGCAGGTTGTCCGCGCTGCCAATAGTTTTTTGCAAGAAGGATTGGGGCAGCCTATTCTGGTTGGCCGCAAAAAAGAGGTTCTGGCCGCTTTTGAATTGGCAGGTGTTGATTATAACCCTGAAATTGAGATTGCAGAAGTTGAGACAGATGAACCCCATCCTGTCTATCTGGATTTTCTATATAGACGCTTGCAACGGGGAGGTTTTTTGCTCCGTGATGTGCAGCGCATGATTAGGCTGGACAGAAATGTGTTTGCCTCTTGTATGCTGGCCAACGGCGATGCTGACGGCATGGTGACAGGCGTGACCCGCAGCTGGGCGATTGCACATAGAAATATCCGTTACGCGCTAGATGTAAAGCAAGGGCGTGAAGAGATTGCGATGTCTATGGTGGTATGCGGCAACAGGACAGTGTTGATTGCAGATACTTCAATCCATGAAGCCCCGACCTCTGAAGAAGTTGCCAATATTGCGCAGGAGGCGGCCAGGGTTGCCCGTTCTTTGGGCTATGTCCCGCGTGTTGCATTGTTGGCTCATGCGACTTTTGGTTATCCTAAAGGGCGGCGTTCCCAGCGTATGCATGAGGCTGTCAAAATTTTGGATGGGCGTGATGTTGATTTTGAATATGATGGCGAGATGAATGCCACCATGGCACTCGACATGAGCGAACGTGAAAAATACTATCCATTTTGCCGTTTGAGCGGTGAGGCTAATATCCTGGTCATGCCAGACTGGAATACAGCCAGCACAGTGACCAAGACGCTTGAACATCTTGGCGGCTGTTCGGTAACAGGGCCTTTACTGTCAGGGCTGGAACATTCCGTGCAGATTGCTTCTCTTGGCGCAACAGATACTGATCTTGTCACACTGGCAGTGATTGCCGCCTTTGAAAAAGCGGAGGCCTGATTGTCTCTTGGCAGGCAATAATCAGTCGTCACTTAAAATTGTCCGATAGAAATGCCCTGGCATGATTTTTATGCACAAAAAAATAAAATGCTGTATGGCTTTTTACGTGCGCCAGAATGTCACAGCTAAGAGGCGGATATCGTTCAATATTCTTGAAAAGTAGTTTCAATATTGAGGCCTTTTGGACAGTATAAGAGCCACTTCCTGACAAAAATGTTACTTGCAGTTGTAACGTTAATAGCTACACCCTTCTGAACATTGATTTTATTTTTTCAGAAAGGATGATTTGATGACACGAATAGTTAGCATGATTGTTGCTTTTGGCGGCGTATTTATTTTTTCTTCAATGGTGAGTGCTGAGGCCAAAACCAGGCTTGGATTCAACCTTCCAGGTGAAGTGGTGATTACCAAAACCAGAACCGTTACTAAAAAAGTGAGAGTCCGCAAAAGAGTGACGAGGACTGTGTATGTTAAACGCAAGCGCAGTAGGACAGTCTATGTGCCTAAAAGGATAAAGATCTTAAGAAGAAGTGGCAGAAGCAGGACTGTTTATCGCACAACTGGCAGGAGCAGGACAGTTTACCTGAAGAAAAGAAGAACCAGAACTGTCAGGGTCGCTGTGAAACGGACAAGGACGCGGTTTGTGACTGTGAAGAAAACAAAGACAGTCACAAGAACTGAAGTTTTGAATTAATAATGAGAAGCTATAATTGAAAAGAGGGGAATCAGTCCCCTCTTTTTTGAATAAGTCAGACAGAAATAGTCAGATAGTTTTTCCTATCCTGCTCTGACAGTCAAAAAAGTTTCATAATGGTATTGTCCTCTTTTGAAAATAACTCTGGCCTTGCCATTGCCACTTTGGCTAGATTTCAAATGTTGAACCAGTTGGTTACTGTCTGATATATCAGAATCATCCACTTTTATGATGGTATCTCCTTTTTTCAGGCCAGCCATATTGGCCAAAGAGCCAAGGTCAACCTTCTTGACCAATACACCAAGATGAGAGGCAAGTGAGACCAGTGTTAGCCCCAATCTTGAGGGAGGCGTGGGGGATGTATTTTGGAGGGAAGCAACCTGTGTGTTACTGGTTGTGGCACTGTTCACAGCTGCCATGCGGTTGCGGCGTAAAATGCGGTTCATTGTCTTGATCGCAACATTGATAGGAATACCAAAGCCAATGCCAAGGCTGGTTCCGCCATTATCGCCAAGAATAGAGGTGTTGACACCAACAGCCTCACCCTTGCTGTTGAGGAACGGGCCGCCAGAATTGCCTGGGTTAATCGCAGCATCAGTTTGCAGACTGTCTCTGTCCTCAACATAACGTCCAGGAACTTTGCCGCCGCCAGCACTAATAATGCCAAGACTAGCGGACATGGCCAGGCCAAACGGAAAACCAACCACAATATTCATATCACCGATTTGAAGATTTTCTGAATTGCCAAGCGGCATCTGCGCTAGGTTTTTTGCCTCAATTTTGAGAACGGCAAGATCAACATTTTTGTTTGTTCCCAAAACGCGGGCACGGAAACTTTTTTTATCGCTGGTCAGAACATAGACCCGTTTTGCACCCTTAACAACATGCCTGTTGGTCAGCACAATGCCGCGCTTGGCATCAACAATAAATCCGCTACCAATACCGCCAGGCCCTGCCTTGCCCCGTGCCCATTTTCTTGAGCCGAGTTGGATGCGGACAATAGAGCGTTTGGCTTTTTTCAGCATTGGAGCCAGCGTATAGACACCGCGTCCCTGATCCAGCCGAAAAGCATGGCTTTGGCCAGGATGGGAGAGGGACAGGCCAAGAGCCAAAAAGGATGTGGCGAATGCAGGAAGGGCACGAGCCAGGAATTTTTGTTTGGAAAATCTATGCATGGGTGGTCAACTCATTTTGTTGGTAAATTCAGTGCCTCCGAATCTATCCCTATAATGCCTTTTGATTTGGACTGCTTTGTGGTGGCAATTGGGCGATACACGGGCTGGTAGCTATGTTTCAGAAATACACGCCAGTCTTGTGGATTATTTGCGTGAGTGACCCTATATAAGGGATAGCTGATATTTTTGGTTTTAGAGCTGGGAAATATGCTAGGAAAAGTGAAACGATATAGATACTTAAAAGATATAGAATACCAGATATCAGGGATTAGGCGTTATTTCCATGTTTCTCAAAATGCTCAAATGTAAAATTCACCGCGCCACAGTGACCGAGTGCGACCTGAATTATGAAGGCTCTATCTCTATAGATGCCGATATTTTGAAAAGGGCAGGGCTGTTGCCGTTTGAGTTTGTCGATATTTTCAATATCAATAACGGCGAACGCTTTGCCACCTATGTGATTGAGGGTGAGGCTGGCAGCGGTATTTTTGGCCTAAACGGCGCGGCGGCGCGCAAGGCGGTCAAGGGAGACCAGATTATTATTTGTGCTTACAGCTTTTTGCCTGAAGGCGAAGCGCCAACCTATCAGCCAACTATTGTGTTGATGGATGATGGGAATAGGATGCAGGACTAAAATTTCAGGGCAACACCAATGCGGAAATCATGGCTGGCAGAGTCGAAACTGCCTGTGCCATTCAGCGTGGAAAAGTCCAGCTCACCAAAATCACTATAGAGATATTCAGCGCGCAACACCAAGCTGCTCAGCAACATAAATTCTGCGCCGCCGCCAATGCTATAGCCCATCACATTTTCAGTTTTATTCAAAGTTGTACTGGTGCCGCCAAGGGTGGTTTTCAGATCCAGAGACATATTTGACCAGGTGAGGCCGCCCGTTCCATAAAGCAGAGCATCTCCCAAAATGACGCCGACTCTGCCGCGCAGACCTGCGTTAAACTTATTCTGAACATTGAGCGAGAGAATATCGCCGCCAGTTAAAACATCAACGCCGACGTCTGTACCATTATAGCCAACATCACCCTCAATACCAAGCAGGATATTGCCAAGCGGAATATTATAGCCTGCATAAAGGTTGCCGCCAAAGGCGTTGTCCTGAAGTGTGCGGCTTAGGCCAGACAGATTGTCTGTTGCACTGGCAGTATAGTCAAGTTTGTCCAGGCTCGCGACGGCGCCGACATAAAGACCTTGCCATTTATTGGCGTGGGCAGATGTCATTGTTGAGGCGATGAGACCCAGGCCAACAATGGCCGCTGTAAAAACTGTGCTAAATGTCATGGTGCTGTTCCTGTAAGGCTGAGTGGTGAGCGGCAGGCTTATCCTAAGGTTAGGCCTATCTTAATCTTGTTAAGAAAACCTTTCTTAAACAAGAGGTAATCACGAAATTAGGGCGTTAATGGGGGAGGTTGTCTGTGTAATGTGGTTTTTATATCATTGTTTTGGCTTCACGCGAGTTGCTTGAGCAACCGCTTCAGCGGAGCGGGCAAAGCCCGTCGCCTGCTTAGGCTCTGTTTCGCCTTTGGCTCAAGAACAACCATGTTCCATGACAGATTTGGGTCGTTAAACTCACACGCATAAAATTAAAGCAAGTTCGCAGCTGCGGACACTTGCGCATAAAAACTAAGACTGGGGCACTCAAACCGAGCAAAGCGAAGGACAAGCACAAGCGTGCGCCAAGCTTTGCTTGCCCTGCTGGAGCGGCGGCAAAGCCTCAAAAACTAAAATAGATGTGGGATTCGTCTTATTCCTGAAAATAACTCTTGATCTTTCTGCCCCGAAACAGATATGACGGTAGGTGGAGAGGTGGCCGAGTGGTCGAAGGCGCTCCCCTGCTAAGGGAGTATACGGTAACCCCGTATCGAGGGTTCGAATCCCTTCCTCTCCGCCATTAACCCCGCTTTGTGCGGGGTTTTTTTGTGGGTTTAAATTATTTTTTGTTTTTGATTGTTTTGCCAGACTTGACTGGATTGATTGAAATCCCGAACAGTTTCCACTTGCCTGCAATTTTTTGGTAACTGAGGGCAAAGTTGATCTGTATGGGGCTGGTTGGGAAATGACCTGTCATTCTTAGTAGCCCCTGTTTGGTGATCACAGTCTTTTTGGTAAATACGGGCGAAAATAACACAAGCGGGGATAAATCCATTTTCATGCGGCGTATCTTGGTAAAAATGACAGCAAGCCGCGCTGGGTTGTTTTTGGAACGGAAGGCAGGGGCAGCGAGATCCCGAAATGTGGCATAGTTGCCAGTCATGTTGGCATTGTTCAGAGCCAGGACAGTATTGCGGGTGAGGATGACCAGTGCAGTCTTCGTCAAAATAGTTTTGGCTGAAGGGGCTTTCTTCTTGGCATGGCTCACTGACAAGGATAGAGAAAATATCAGCAGAGCGCAAAAGGTGAGAGAAAGGAATTTCATGGGCTTCGTGTCTTCCTTGAAAAGGTCTGCAATAAAGGGGGCTGGCCAAAACTTTTAGCCTATTTTATCCTTTATGAATAATTTTATTTTGCTGTGCTGCATAACTTTAAGACACCATAAATGTAAATTGGCAGTGATGTCGCCTCTGTGTTTGACCCACATTCGATGATTTTCAAGGCGTTCGGCTGTCTCTGTTTTTCTTATGCCATTTGCAGAACGCTATTTCGTTAAAAATATTATCATTTGTGAAGGTCATGAGGATCCTTTTGCATTACGTTGAAAGGCTAAAGGAAATGAGATGACTCACTCGCTGATGACTAAATCTTTACGTTGTTATTTTATGGCAATTTCTTCGGTCTTGCCTGGTCTGGCAACCCGTTCAGCCTATCACTTGTTCCATAGACCAGCGCCCTATACACTTCGCAATTCAGAGAAACAATTACTTGAAAAGGCGCAGCACTTTAATATTTGTCTGGATAAGGATACCTTACTCAAGGGGTATCGCTGGGGGAATGTTGATGCGCCTGCTGTTTTGCTGGTTCATGGCTGGTCTGTTCATGCGATGGTGATGGGGCTATATATTCGAGGTCTCGTCAAAGCAGGGTATCAGGTTATTTCTTATGATGCGATAGCTCATGGTAACAGTAAAGGAGGGGTATCCGATCTGGCCAATTGGGCTACCAGTGTCAATGTGGTGATGGCAAAAATTGGTTCAGTGGAGTGTATTATCGGACATTCTTTGGGCGGCGGAGCAGTTGTGATTGCTTCTAACCTTGGCTTAGAGACAAAAAAGTTGGTGTTGATTGCCCCAATGAATGATGCGTTCAAGGTGACAGATAAATTTGGTCATTATCTGGGTATTCCCAAGAAAATCATGGGACGGATGCGGGACTATACCTGGAAACAAAATGAAAAGAGGCTGACACGTTTTGGCAAGGATTGGGATGATGTTTTTCTATCAGACTTTAAAGTGCCAACCTTGATCATTCATGACCGAAAGGACACGGTCACCGAACTGTCGGACAGTGTGAAATTAGTTTCTCATTGGCCGTGGGCAAAGCTGTCTATCACAGAGGGTTTAGGGCATAAGAAGATTCTCTATAGCCGAGATGTTTTTAGCCAGGTACTGGGGTTTATAAAACAAAAATAATCTCAAGGTGGTTGTTCGTTTTGCAGCTTTACGCTTAACCGTAAGCTGTATTGGCTGATGGATTTTTTGTCAGGGCTGATAAAGTCTGGTAACGTGGGAAGAACTTGTTCCCCGCCAGCCTTTTTTGGAGCCGTAACCCCATGACCAGCCAGTCCCAACAATATTCCAAAGCCTATTCCAAAACCCTGTTTCAGGCACTGGTCGAATCTGCGCAAAAATATGGCAAGAAGTCTTTGGTATTGCAAGATCCAACCATGGTGAAGCTAGACTATGATAAACTGATTATTGGCGCGCTGGTATTGGGCAAGAAGATTACAAAATTTACGCAGCCAGGTGAGGCGGTGGGTATTTTACTGCCTAATGTCAACGGCGCGGTTGTCACGTTGTTTGCCCTCTCAGCCTACGGACGTACGCCAGCCATGCTGAACTTTTCAGCTGGTCAGGCTGCTATTTTTTCGGCCTGTCATACAGCGCAGGTCAAGACTATCCTGTCTTCTCGCAAGTTTATTAAAATGGCAGAACTTGAGCCAGTTGTTGAAGGCCTGGAAGGGCAAGGTATCACCTTTCATTGGCTGGAAGACATTAAGGATAGTATCGGACTGGTAAGTAAAATTAGCGGATTGCTCAAGTCAAAAATGCTGAAAAGTTTCTTGTATAAATATAGACAAGACCCTGAAAGCCGAGGCGTTATCTTGTTTACTTCTGGAACAGAGGGCGCGCCCAAAGCTGTTGTGCTGTCCCACCGTAATATTGTTGCCAATGTGGATCAGATTTTTCATGCTACCGACTGGCGCAGGGAGGATGTTGTGTTTAATCCTCTGCCTATCTTTCACAGCTTTGGCTTAACGGCTGGATTGCTCAATCCCCTATTTAACGGGATGTTCTGTTTCCTTTACCCGTCGCCGCTGCATTATAAGCAAATCCCTGGCCTAATCCGCAAGACAAAAGCCACTGTGTTGTTTGGGACAGATACTTTTTTGTTTGGCTATGCGCGTCAGGCGCGGGATCATGACTTGGAAACCTTGCGCTTTGTGATTGGCGGGGCAGAAAAGCTGAAGGACAGGACGCGGGCATTGTGGAAAGAAAAGTTTGGCAAGGAGCTTTATGAAGGATACGGCGCAACCGAAACCTCTCCTGTGGTGTCTGTTAATGTACCAGGACGCAATAAACCAGGCACGGTCGGACCCATTTTGCAAGATATTGAATACAGGCTAGAACCCGTGGCTGACCTCGCGGATGGAGGTGAGTTGCATGTCAAAGGGCCCAATATCATGATGGGCTATATGTTTGCTGATAATCCTGGGGTTTTGGTTCAGCAAGAAAGTGAATGGTATAATCTTGGTGACATTGCCACTGTGGACGATGAAGGCTTTGTCACCTTGCAGGGGCGGACAAAACGCTTTGCCAAAATTGGCGGCGAGATGGTCTCGTTGGCAGCAGTCGAAAATTTCATTTCCTCGCTTTGGCCAGACAATGCCCATGTGGTTTGCGCGGTTGAAGATGAGCGTAAGGGCGAACAATTGGTACTGGTCACGGATCTGCCTGGCATTGAACGCGCTGCGATTATTGAAGGGGCGAAGGCTGCTGGCTTTTCAGAGCTGGGTCTGCCGCGCAAGATTGTTACGGTAGATGAAATTCCGCTGCTTGGCACAGGCAAGACCGACTATAACGCCGTGACCGCGCTTGCGACTGGCGGCGCATAAATATGCCAACAGCATCCTGCCATTGCGGAAATATTTCTATTGAGGTGGACAGCCTACCAGAAAGCCTAACCAGCTGTAATTGCTCTATTTGTCACCGCCTTGGAGCGTTATGGGGCTATTATCAGCCTGAACAGGTGAGGGTGACAGCCAGAGATGCGGCAACAATTTCCTATTGCCAGGGCAAGAAAATGGTTAAGGTTCATCATTGCCCGCTATGCGGCTGCACCACCCATTATACAACCACCAACAAAAGCCCGAAGCAAAAGGTGGCTATGAATGCCCGCATGTTACCGTCAGAGCTGATAAAGGGTATTCCTGTCAGATTGTTTGACGGGGCAGTGAGCTGGTCATATATTGGGGAATAGGGCGGATAGAAGCCGTAAAGGGAAAGGGGTAGGGCATGACAGTAGAAGGACTGGCAGCATTTTTGGTCAGGGTTTTAGGCATTGTCCTGGCCTATTATTGTTTTGTTCAGGCTTTGGGCTTAGTGGCCTTTTACCGTATGTTGCCAGAATTTGGCATCACCCTTGAAACCGTTGGCGGCGCACATCTGGCGATGGTGCTGACCCCTTTTGTGGTTTTGACAACAGGAACTTTTTGCCTAATAGCTTTTCCCGCCCAGCTATATGGAAACCTTGTGCCTTTTCATGAAGGAAGTGAAAACCAGAGCCAGGAACACAGGCAGCAGGCGCTTACAAGCAATCTTGAATATATGGCAGTGAGCCTGTTGGTTCTCTATTTTGTGGCCAATGCTTTGCTTTATGCCATGGATGATTTTTCCAGAATAGCTTTGGTGTGGTCAGAGCCAATGTTTATGGCAAGATGGACGGAAGACCAGGTTGCCCAAATTGTTTGGCTTGGAATAAGGCTGAGCCTGGGGATTTGGGGGCTGCTGAATATTGGTAGGATTGTCACATTTTTGCGTTGGTTGCGCAGCTGATAGGCAGGCGCGGTCTAGTTATCGACGTAAATATAGTTTGGGGAATGGAAAGATGGCATTACATCAATTGGCACAATTGTTAAGCAGGGTTACAGGTATTATTCTGCTGGTCAATGTCATTGGTAATGGGGCGGCCTTGTTTCAGGGTTATCTTCAAAGAGGATTAGAACCTGGCGTTGGGCTGTCCTTCATGGTGTATCTGATCTTTCTGGCGTTTGCTGCGCTCCTCATCTTGTTTCCGTCCTCTATTACTTCACTTGTCATGCCGCGACTGGATAAGGCTGCGTTGGATAAAGCTGGGGAGGAAAAAAGCGCGGAGCAAGGTGATGCAGCTTTGATGTTGGCACAGATGCTGCCACTTGCCGCCTCGCTTGCGGGGCTATATTTCCTCTTTAGCGCGGTTTCTGACTTCGCCTATAACGTCACGCACTGGTTGGCCACGCGGGAGCTGAACCCCGTTGCCTATACGCGGTATTGGACTGTTGAGAAGGTTGCTGATTTTCTCAGGGTCTTGGTTGAGCTTATGGCAGGTCTTTATCTGTTGTTTGGGGCAAAAGGGCTGGTAAAATTGCTGCGGTGGGTGCGCGGTGTCCATCCCAATGTGAAATAGGCTCTGAGTGTTTGGCAAATTTCTAAACAAGTCATTACGGCCTTTCCCATAATCATCTGCCCTCAAACTATATTTAATAAAGGCCTCAGTATAGTTTCCAGAAAGTCTTGAAATTTTGAAAATGCATCCTATATTCGCAACATCGAATATAATAATAGCCTAGAGTAAAATGCATCTAAATCTGATCGTCTTTTGCTCTAGGGTGTGTTGAGTATCAGATTAGATTTGATGGTTTGAGGATTTTTTGAGCGAAAATTTTACTTTTGT
>JAUTBZ010127818.1:0-14707 GCA_032361785.1 Lepetodrilus galriftensis | reverse complement strand
GCAGACCCGAGTTTTCTTAATGTTTTCGTGAAAACTTACCAAAACCTCAGTTGATTCTGGTTATGTACCATCGCTGGCACGTGCACTGGCGCTAACAGTGGTTTAAACATGTCCACTATATATACATTTCATTGTTGCTGTTTTGGTTTCTACGCCTTGGTCAATTACAGAATAGAATATTCTAATGATTGTGTGACGTACAAACCCAAACAACAAAAATGAAATATATATATTATTATATATAGTGGAAATGAATAAAACACTGTTAAATCGTCAATGCACCTGTTGCTGATGGTGTACAACTTAACTACTGCTAATGATAAACAGTTGTGCATTCAAATCTGAACAATGTATATGTGTACTGGCATTTATAACAATTATTGACAGCTACATCGATACATTTAGTATTTTCTGTCATTCAGAATTTCCAATTAATATATATATGTACATTGTTTTAATATTGTACGGTCTGGTAAAATATAGAATTATATTTGGTTTTATTTTCGACAGCCCCAGGTAATATTATCACAGAAAAAGCCGTAAACTAGGCAACCTATGGGCCTCATAAGTTTTTTACTTCCTGAATATCCTTTCCCAAAGCTCTCTTATCCGCTAAGAGACAATAGCTCTTTGCATTGTATTACTGTGACGGCCAATGTAAATTAGACACTAACATCATTATTACATAAAGCGCGTTGAGGATCCGGTTAGTGCGTCGATATAGCGCTATAGAAATGGACTACTTATACTTATATTAGCTATCGGAAAAGAGAGCGTTATGGTATCTTAGTTGATACGAGAGCATCGTGAAAGGCATGCAGAGCATCGTGAAAGGCATGCAGAGCATCGTGAAAGGCATGCAGAATATCGTGAAAGACATGCTGTCATGCATGCAGAACAGCTCAATGACAAGATTCGTGTAGAATATTAATATGTAGGCCAATGCATAGTACTACCGGTATATCGGCAATAGTTCTAAAGGACAAAGCGAGGGCGAGGAGACGCCATCAATCTACATGTCAGGTAAATCTACCCACCACGCGAGACATGTCCACAATCATGTCCAGCTGAATAATGCTAGCCTCCTAAGAGTACTTAAACCGTACCGAGCGTAAGTGTATACAATCATACTAAACTAGTATACGTCCATGTTGCATTAGCCTTGACTAACAGTTATGTTAATTGCACACGAAATAATGTCACAATTTGGAAAGCATACCGTGTGGATAAGTATATGTGTGAAACATCACGTAAAATACGTGAATGTCTAGGTCTTTCTAATCAGGATACGATCCTCTACAGGCTTCTAATTATTTTCTTCTGATGCTTTGGATCCGTGACATGGCGTATATGCGTCCGTGTAAGCCAACATCCGGTTTCCTTTTAGGGAAACCTTTGGTCAAAGGAAGACCTGTTTGCGAGTCATTATCAGTGAAGAGTTGTCCAATATACTCAGCATCCTATAAGTTCGTGTCAAGATGCAGTCAAGCATCCGAACCACTACTGGACATGCTTGCTTAGTTAAAGGTAATAATTGACTCCGGTCCGCAGTCAGTGCGTTATGCTGCGTAGTGATATGGAGGCCCACTCGTCGTGACAGATTCTATTCTACACATATCACAAAGCCGTCTCGCCAGTCAATGGCTAAGATTTATAGGTTCTATTGTATCACGATATTAGCTACAGCAGGGTGATGTAAATATGGTAGCTATTAGTGTGATGGTATTAGTTTTTCAGAAGAAACGCAAACGTACCTTAACATATGCCAGAGCATCTGCAATAAGGTTTACTGAATTGAGCAAATGGTCCGATCTTACCCGGTAATAGCGAAAGTTGGTGTGTGGTGGTTTTTTTTAATACCTTATATTACATTGACAACAGACTGGTGCATGCACATAGCATGTTCTAAGATTTCATTTCTAAATATGTATATTAGAATCTTCTGATTATTTCTCTTTCGTAAATGAATTAAGTAGTGTTGTTATCGCAAAGCCAACCATGCTGTAAGGTGGTACTATTTTGTTATGCATTAAGTATATTGACTCCTGGTTTTTGCAATGGAGTTTAAAACTATAAAAACTGGTATTTTGAAAAAAATGCGTTACCCCATATATACACCAGAAATACGTTCAGCATAACAATTTAAAGGCATACAATCACGGGTTTTTAATATTAATATCTACTAGCATTATTGGTACCAATGGCTGTGAAAGGTTATTTTTATCGTCTTCAATTATTAGAGTTATCCCCCTTGGTCTATTGGACTATACTATAGGAATTGAGATTTTACTGTACATTACCAGCTGATTATTCGGGCTTTACTGGAAGTGTACTTTTACCTATCCTACAGCGGTGAAAATATATTAGTAGGTACAGAATCGATTATATGTATGCTAAGTGCATGCACTTTGAATTTTAACTTCAATTCGGTCCTAAACGACAACTTAATCTGTGCGTGTATGCCTTTAAGTATGTGGGTCTGCATACTAGTATATAGCCTACCACCCAACGAACTATCTCACGCCACCGGATAATTGAATCTCGAGTGGTATTGAAAAGTGACCTAGGGGTGACAATTATTATTAGCACAGGTACAATGTGACGGTATGATCTTTGAATTCCACCTACTAGTATTCTAGCTATGGATTGGTCAATGATTAGGACACGGATGTCAAATGTTCTCATTTGATGCTGTTAATCAAGCTTGTACGTTAAATATTAATGTCGAAATCTGTGAAAGTTAATTAGACAATGGATAGATAATGCCGTGTATATATAGTAACGATGTTCTATGTCTGTTGTAATCTAGTTCAATGTCCTCCCACAAGATAATCAACATACATCTTGGTACGTGTAGGGAGGTGATAAACATACATCTTGGTACGTGCGAGTGAACCGGAAGCACTATTAGTTCAAATTCAAATCTGAAAGTGTCCCCCCTTCTTCTGAAACTGCCACATGAATTAGATCTACGCCTACTTTAGTTCAGAAGTAAATAAGAATGTTCGGAATGTTCATTATGATCGTATAAAGATATAAATACATCCACACAACGTTATTGAATCAATTATAGATCATATTTAAAATTCATGAATTATTTTCTACTTTGGCTACGATGAGATACTAGTGACTGTACTTTACTCTAGATAGTAGTGTATAAGCGTTATCGGAGGTACGAGTTAATAATGAATATAGATGTTATAAAGAGAAATGAACACCTGTACATTATTTATACAGATTTGGCTGTTTACTTAGTCACAGAAGGACACAAACAGGACGAGACGTATCATTTACTATTTTGTTTTATACTAATCAGAATTTACTAGTATTCAGTTTATTTATCTCAGTCGCATGGGACTCATTCTCTCTGCTCATAGTATAGGCATCTACCACTAGCGTGCCCACGTGTATTAAGAACATTATTCAAACACTATTCCAACCCCGCCGCACCCCCGTAGTGCCGGGATCCACACTTACCCCATATTCTACATATACCTAGCCAAGATTAGAAATTGTCTTGCATCGTAATACCTTTTTCTAAAGTTCAAATGGCAACGTTGATTGGAAACGGTGCAACGTATTACAGATGTAACAAAGGATAGAATACAGAGTAACACTATCCACCATATCAAATGTAAGCTGTCTGTGATCACTGACATACGAGATGTACGTCTTCTCTCAGAGGTGAATGTAATATACGACAATGCGCAAAACCCCGTACGTAACAACTAGAATTTCCGAAATAGACTTTTCTTTATCATTTAAGTACTGCGGTACCCATTTTCAGCTTCATTTTTGGGATACGTATAATGTTACTGTATGCGTTCATACTATGCTCATTATGCGTAAATAATATGTGCGTTAATGTGTTCACATGTGGCCGTATTAGTTCACATGTTCCTTCGTACGTAAACGTTCAATGTTGTTAAACTATAACAAGTAGATAATAGATTTAGTAAAGGATTCTTAAATCTGTATCTCTGACTTGTGTAATGTCTATTATACCCCTCTTCCGGTCTCGTTGCCATGGTTTATTTTGGTCTAGGTGTACGTGTATATCCGGATACACTTTTTCAGAGAAAGTGTACGTAATATCAGAAATGAACATACACTTTTTCAAAGCATTAATTCGTTAATTTGGAGAAAGTGTACGAATATCGGAAATACAAGTACACTTTCATCCCTGCCCGAACCTGGGATCGAACCAGTCTGGTGTTCAAAACAAATCTTTATTTCCACAGTCGCTACCAGGTGACCAAATAGCTGACTGAAGATAAGACCATTCGTTTATCTAGTTATAACTGATTCAAAAAAGTCACGTACACATGCTACAACAAAACCACGTGCAGCACGAAATAAGTGTTCATTCAAAAGCATAAACAGTTGATGAGGGTCTCCCTGGATGATCGGGCGGGCCGATGCTCTATTAAAAACTTACACTTGTTATACATTTATGTTCTCAGAAATTACATAGATGTTACATTTAAATGGTATACCGTGTATTACTCGACCGGAAGAGGAGTATAAG
Organism: Lepetodrilus galriftensis; assembly: GCA_032361785.1. NCBI lineage: Eukaryota > Metazoa > Mollusca > Gastropoda > Lepetellida > Lepetodrilidae > Lepetodrilus > Lepetodrilus galriftensis. Next base: position 10,179 of record JAUTBZ010127818.1, on the reverse strand, counting down.
ACAGTTACATCCCACACTTTCCTCGGTGTATCGGTCAATATCCCAACAGTGTTTGTCGTGATGCCTACCAAACCTATAGGGATATTGACCGATACACCTCAGAAAATGTGGTTGTAACTTACATATCATGTTTTTGTTTGATACTTATTAGAATGCTAAGCGGGACCTCGGATTATATTGACATTGTAGAAGAAAGGACAACGCACCTAATCAGAATGGGTGACAGACATTACGAAGACAAAGTAATATCCGTATTACTTTGAGATGGTATTGATTTTCAAGATATTGCTGGGGAAATACACTCTGCAAATTAACCTGAAGCCTTGTGGTATAATAACCATGACAGAGAATTCCATGTTTTAGATACACTTATCTGCCACCATGCAAAACATTTCGTTGTCGACTGAATTCCATTACAAACAGTCTCCGTAGAAATTGTGTAATACGAGAGGATTCCTATCATTAACTGAAAAGTTAGAAGAAAATAGAAATGTATCAGAAATATTGACTTGAAAAGACACAGTTGCATTGTTGACCTAACTTTTTCCAGTCGTTTTGTGAGTACCATGGTTAGAACACCCGATGTAACTAATCATAATGACCAATCACAGCAAGTAATAAATAATTATTTTGAAATTGTTATTTTGATATGTCTTCAATGCGGCGACATGCTGTTTTTTGTTTGATTTGATGTTTTTGCGAAAAATAATTCTTCGTAAGTATAGTTTTGGACCTCCAAACATGCTTCAACTTTGTAAACATAATTGCTAAATATCCACTGGAAGATGAAACATGATGAATATTGTATGCTGAACTATACTATAATCCCCTCGCTTATGGAATGAAATGGGTCCTATTGCAGTAAAGATTTGCGGTTTGCATGTTGTGAGGAAAGAGTATAGCTCGAACTATGTTTGCCTATCCACTGCATACTGACCATTGAAACTTGATTTAATCTCTACAACGAGTCACACGTCGTAGATCGTTTCAGTTTGACTAGACCACATAATTATCGCCATAAATGGACCAAATAGATCACGGAGGGTTAACCTTGAGTGAACAGCTAAAGGAGCTGTCAAGCATTTCACCTGTCACTCAACGTGGCCGCTTCCGTGGTCTATCTGGACATAATATTCATAAAGGAACGTGGTATCTACAACATATACCTAACTCTGCCAAACTGTCCAATATTTACAAGATTTTCACTGGCTAACACACTAAAGATCGCTCTTTCAAATTGCATGGCACGAAACATTTAAAATAATGTTGAAGTCTCGTAGCTTCGTAAGTTCCAAAGACACGTCAAAATGCAAAATATGGGGTTCGAATTAATGGCGTCGCCGATTGCTTGCGCTAAGAGTTTCAGATTAATATTCTGTGATTTAGAAGGCTTGGTATATGAAAAGGTAATTACTTCTATGTATTTTGGCTTAGCATTATCAGGACAGTGAACATATTACAGGTTTATTTTACTATTAATGTTTTATGTTTTCTTCATATTAGAACCAAATGAGCTGTCTAGGCCAATATTTGGCTGACATGTATGTTTCTACCACTACCGACTATATTACATGTAGTTCCGATGACCGAGTGACGACGTCTAATATACATCAAGATCTCAAGGACGTGTTTATGGACATAGACAAGCTGTAGGTAATAACGAGGTTATCTAATATCTCAATAGCTTCCACTTAACACGTCTTCATACCTTGGTAGAATATTTCTTATCGGAAACCGAAACTATCGCCTGATATTTCTTTTTGTCAGAACGAAAATATCATTGAGATATGATGATTATTACATTGAATAATTCACTTTTATAATACCATCGATTCCTGATGTGTTGCCTAATGAATGGGAAAAGGAACCACAGATAGTCTCATACATCATATATGTTTCAGACCTTGAAACCAGTATCCGTTTTATTATCTGGTAATTGATTGTTTGTGCAGAAGCTATGGCGTATCTAGCATCCTCGTATGAATACGACGAAACAATAACGCAACGGTTCCACGCTACCAGAGGTATTCTTTTCTCCGAGAAGACACTGATTGCATTTCTGAAGTCGGTATTTTTTCGGGAAGCAAATGGTCGCTTATTCATTGAAGGAGACAACTAGCCTTGTGACAGCTTTGTCTAATGGTGAAACTTCACCCGCCACATGTCCACCAACTACCGTTCTTAATTTGACATGTATTCATATTATCTGATCTGAACATTTAATAATGCGCTGCGTTCTCTAGCAACACTAATATATATCAGACAGTTCCACTTCATGGGAAACAGCGGCACGTTAGATACGAGAGTAATTGAATTCTTGATTTGTAGTCGGATTGGCATTGTTTGACAACGCATAAGGTAGATGATAATAATTAAAAGTTAATTCCACATTTTTAATGTGATTAGATATCAAAACTTCATAATATCGTTACCATTTTGATAATGTTGTTACCATTTTGATTTTGAACGAAATTAACAGTGGTCTAACATTACTGAAAATTACAATCGAATGCGCGGATTTAGTCGACAGGTCGTCAAATGTCATAATTACGCTCGTTGATCGAGTAGTGCAGCTGACTGTAAGAATGCCAATATTCTATAGAAGACAAAAATACTTTCATTGACATTATAAGCTCCCAATAGGAAATGTGAATGCAACACTCGAATGGCATTATCATGATTATATTTGGTATGTGCTGTAACCGGTTTAGGTATTAAGTTAATATTGTATGTCTTATATCACTGAAGTATTGTTTTCACATAATTTATTTGATTTAATTTAATTCACTATGCTTTTTTTTAACGAAAATAATAATTATCCATCTAATTGCAAAATTAGTTAAGCAACCTTCGTGCAACGCTATTGATGCACGTCTTGCAATTATAGCATATATATTAGTAGGAATAGATCTACTATGTTTTCACCTGTTGAAGTGTATAGGTACATGTAGAAGCCACGGTGGCGAGTTTCCATAAATGCTTTCCAGAACAAATACAAATGGTACTTTAAACATAATTACCCTTTCGTATAAATCTTTAAATATATGTATGTACTGTGTACTTTATATATAGGTGGGGATGCTATGTGGTGATGAAACCATTAACAACGTTATGATGAACTTTAATCTAACTAATAAGTATATACTAGTAACATATATGATAACTAATTTAAACAAATGTAAGCTAGTAGTTTGTTGAACAATATAATTATTTTCTAGTAACTTTTGATAACATGTGGTTCAATGTGAGTCTTAAAGTAGTTTTCAAATATTATGGGAGAATGTTCTATTTAGTTAGTGCTCCATATGAAAATGGGGATGGATATCTAAAGGTGGATAGGTTTTTAACACAAGGCAAGACAAATAGAAATTAAGGGTAAAAAGTCTGACTTACTTATAAGTGAATCTGCTGGTTACTGTTTGTCGTTGCCTTCGTTCCTTCTGCAGACGACGGTGCCTACTTCCTCACGTTCTTCTGCTGTTCCAAGGGCCGAACACCAACCAAACACGTTATTATATCAAGAAACCGCGCGCGATTGGTCGACGTCACTGGCCGGAAGCTGATCAATCTAGCTCGCTGATTGGTCGCCTACTCACCTATGTTAAAATGGCGATTTACGTCCTAGGACCCAGCAAGGAATAATTCATCCAGAATAGCGGCAATCGTTGTGAATATTGAATTCACCATGGATTGATGAGCGGCCAGGAAATGGATTGGGTGCCAAGTTAAAAATCAATAGGCCTAGGTGTTTAGTGGGAGGAATACAAAGACTATGTTTGGCATTGTGGGTGGGTAGGAACGACAGAAAGTTGTAGTCACGTAAAGAGTAAATAGTGCGGGACTTTTTCATATGATACGTGGCATTACCGCCAAAGATTAGGTGTCCGAGAACAGCTAATGAACACTTTTTTATATTTGATGGAAATCAGGAGCGAGAGCTATTTTCAAATAGATTGATCCATACTACTGTTTTATATGGCTATGTATTATACCAACAGTTGGTACGTATTCATAATACTAACACTTGTTGAGCTAAATGTATAGTGTTGGATACACGCCTTTTGTGTCAAATTCTGTTAGCGAGAAGTCATATAATTCGACCTTGCGCATGTATAATATCAACACTTGGTGTGTATCATATTAACACTTGTTGAGCTAAATGTATACGTTATACATGTATTGTTGGATACACGCCTTTTGTGTCAAATTCTCTTAGCGAGAAGACACATAATTCGACCTTGCGTATGTATAATATCTATAATATCAACACTTGTTGAGTTGTATGTACATCCTTAACTTGTTGGATACACGCCTTTTGTGTCAAATTCTATTAGCGAGAAGATATATAATTCGACCTTGCGCACACAAATATACCATCAGGTAAATAAATAAGTTAGTGTTTAAGTAAATAAGCTAATACGGAAATGACTGATACAGAATGTATTGGAAATGGTCTTAGATATGCCAAAGGTATGCACATATACAGCTTGCTCAATCCTACTCGTGATTCCCGCCCACTGAGAAGACCTACCACGGAACATGATACGGATCATAGTCGCCTGGCCTGCTATTAAGACGTGGACACTGAGGCTGTCGATACACCATGCACATACACACACATGTCTCGTTCTCATCATATCTCTAACGTGCGTATATATCAGTAATACGAGACAATAATCCGAACACTCAATAGAGCAATGAAGACGAGCAACGCAATGAAGACGTCTTCACACGGCAGTACCTATGATGTACCATACATATAAATGAAGATTTTCTTTAGACAATGTTCTGTAAATTCACATGGCAGTACCTATGATATACCATACATACAAATGAAGATTTTCTTCAGACAATGTTCTGTAAATTCACATGGCAGTACCTATGCTATGATACACCATTAATAAAAAATAAAGATTTTCTTTAGACAATGTTTACAATACACTGGAAATATCATAGTGCAAAGATACAATTAATGCAATGTGTCTATAGGTTGTAAATCTACAAGTCTGTGACTACTACAGTATACGACTGGCCTCTGACAAGTGTGCAGGTTCTTGGACTTAGATCGTAGGTTGACTTGGATGAGCAAGCTGTGCTTTCCGCTTTGGTAACCTTTCCTAGTTTCCAATCAGGGGGTAACACCCGTGAGGATATAAATTTCGTGAGATTTACTCCAAAAAAATACGGACGCTCAGGGATCAATGATTGACATATCTGTGCTTAGTTTTTCATTTACTTCCAGTGTCCATATAATTCTCCACAAGACTAGTTTCTGGTTAATTCATTATAATTACTGTATAACTGTCAACAATATACCTGGCCCCAATATTGCGAAACTTTTTGAGTACGATTTCATGCTCAAGCTCAGAATTTACATGACGTTTTTATGAACAAAACTTTGAGTTGAGCATGGAATCGTACTCAGAAAAGTTCCATGAACATCAATTATAAGAATATCATGTTTTAAGTGCATAAAACTATATTCGGACCTATTAGATACATTTATCAAACTAAGACATTAATAAATGTGTAGGTCTTTTGTTACAAGTTTACTTATGGAGAACATGCACGTGTATGTGTATCTAGAGTTTAAAGTGCTTTATCATAGTGTAGAACAACACATAAAATGAATACGAACGTATACCTACAAAGGAAGTTCAAGGTAAGTTGTCATTAGGTTTCATGTAAAAGACATGCAGGATCCCACTTGCAAATAACACTTTCAGTTTCTTTATTTGTATCGCCTAGCATTACTTTACTACCATATAGTAGTGGATGTCAATCAGGCTGTTCGTACGCTTGTAAAAAAATGGTTTCAGCAAACAGGCAGAGACATGTTCTTGCGATAGTAGTTCACACTGATTATAGACGAATTTACCACTAGAGAGCTAAATTCAAATATGTGAAATAGTTTGACATTTTCTATTTGCACCTTTTAACATTTTTTTCTCTTCATTTGGATGGATATTCTAGGTTGTAAATAGCAATGGGAGAGATATGTCACAATCTGATCACTTCTACAAAGGCGCGTAAACATTTGTGACTGAACAACACCTATGAGGTCGTTTTTCGAATTTAGCGCTTTTTTTACAATACCCTATTTACTTACTCTGTAAGTATGTGATTTTGGATATCTATTTATTTCTGCACAAATACGTATAGGCCATGAGGATGATGTATCGTTCCATAAATAGTACCTACGCTTACAAATCCTTCATTAGCCATCCGCCACGCCTGTGACAGCCAATGTTCTGAAACTGTTACCCGAAGACGTTGTGGGGAGGGCAACGGTGCCATGTTTGTCATGTGTATTTCAGGAATGTCTCAATGTATCGTTTGGCCTGAATAAATAATGTCTTCATCTAACTCGGTGTTTAACATTAGCGCCAAACGTGACATGTGGGCAGTGCCATTCGATATTTCGCATGAAATATCCCACAATTTCCCATTAGCTATTCATTTTATAATACGCTTATTATTTGTCCATATCAGATATTCAGTCCGTATTTCCTATCACGTGATGGATTCAATAATCAGGTAAACAGCTAAAAATAATCCATCTTAATTTTACCTGGTCATCTCGAGGATGTTGTTGAGATTATGTGATGTGTTTATTTAGTCCACAGCGTCAAGGGCGTCGTATGTGTATTGATCAACTCTGTTGAATGCAAGTTATTAATACATAGGTAAATGTAAATACCAACATTGAACACAATCTCTTTTCTACACAAATTATGTATTTAATAATATATATATATTTAATTGTATAGTGATGTGTTTAATATATATACAGTGTAGTCGTTTGTAAAACATTATATTAATAATAACATTATTCAAACGGCATTCGCTTCACGATCAAACCCTATATGTTTCAGTAAATTAATACCACGCCTATTCACTGCTGTGAACTCAATAGTTAAAAGGAATATGAGAATATGAGGCTAGCTGTGTGGCTTGAATATCAAACGAATTAAGCTAATAATACATAAGCCTTTTCTCTTCCTACGACATATCCTGAAACATTTACGAGATATCATGTCCATTACCTCTTCCATAGCTCTGCCCAGATGGGTATTTAAAGGTATAATGCCAAACACAATACCGCAGGATATTAACAAGACGTTAATGGACGAGTACTAGAATTATTAAGAAAACCAGCAAAAATACTTTCATAATTTGAGAATATGGAATGGACATATTTTACGTTGTATACCTGTGAGAATATATTTTAAATAATCTTGAAAATGCTGTTTTTAGCCCCAATTCAACCAGCAACCTGTCAAGCACCATTGAAACCCTTATGTTATGTTATCGTATTGGTATCATCCTCAAAGGACGGATTATAACTGTCGGAGGATTTAGTATTACTATTTTAGTTTCCTTCGTAGCCTATTTTAGGAATATCTATGAAACCATATCTCGTTTTTAATTAAATACTGAGATTTTTTTGATAACTTTGCTAAGCTTTCTTCGGTGGCAAAACACCACGAAGCCAACCCAGATAACGTTAATGCGAGATGTTCGATGCCACGCCAAAAGAATGGTGTCTGCGTCGATGTCCACTGCTGTATCAACCTGGGCATTACGTAGTTCAACAGATGTTCTAACCTGGGATGGATAATCAATTATAGTTTGTTTGCAAACCCTAAAAGTGACAACAAAGAAGCTCCATAGATTCATACTGTCTGATTGTCTACTGACATTTCATTACTATCGGACATAGGGTTGAATTAGGTTAAACGCAAATATAAACCAAAAGGCTAAGTTTTCAGGGAAGGTGCAATTGCTATGTATATTCAATTTGATGGTAGAGTTATTTCAATCAGTGGCGGTTCTGTCAGAAAATGGAACTTATTTCTAAATCAGATTTAAATGTCTTGCTTCAACTTTAAGGTCATCTTGCATAAATTTAACATTACATTATTAACGCGAAGGCAAACTGGAAAGATGTATATGTTTTGAAAACACATATGCATGCATGTTATATATTTAAGAAGTAGTCTATGATTCCAATATTGAGTAATGTGTGCAACCATGAGCATAGGACGTCTTTTCTGAGCTATTTATAATAATGTAGGCGAAGAGGTTGTGAAATATGGTTATGTGTCCTATAATTTCAATATTAAATAATATGTTCAACGGAGAAGATAGGACGTAATCTATAATAAAGTTCATAGGTGAAGAGGTTATGAAATGTGGTTATGTGTCCTATGATTCCAATATTGAAATAGTATTTTCAACGGAGAAGATAGGACGTAATTTATAATAATGTACATAGGCGAAGAGGTTACGAAATATGGTGAGCAGAACGTTAGCACCAAATGCTCGTTATTACGTGTTATCCGTCTAGAGTGCAAATAAGACATTATGCGGCATTGGGGAGGGTTTCATCAATAACGTTATAGCATCTGATAATTGCCATGGACAGTTATCGCAGTCGGTATCTGCAATGAACAAAAATCGTTCAAGTTAACTTTCCGTTGGTCTGTATAACGCATCTAATTTGCGTGGCGCTGTATTGTGGTGAATCTTAAGGTGTTTGCAAAGCCTGTATCGTTGCCATGCGCGGCCGTACAGGGACAAAAGCGTACGTTTTGATTAATTAACTCGACTCAGAGGCATTGGGCGTGATATTTCACCGGACTTACGATGAAAGTGCAGCAATTGAGGATCACTTGACACGAGTCCTGGAATAGCCCGGCTCAATGGGGGGACGATCAATGTCCCACCAGAATCTCAACAGTTTTCAATTTTCAACGCTTTAGCCAATTATCTGCAGCTGACACTGTCCATGATGTAGACGGGTCTGTTTGCCTGACAAACTAGCGTTTGTATGGGGATTTTTCAGTTGGTGTTGCTCCGATTGGCAGAAATATGGTAGATAAAGCTGTGAGGTTTCACGGCGTCTGGGGAGGGCGGGAAGAAGCTGGGGGACTACCCAGGACTCCCACGTATCCAGACGGGAAATGCTTGGCACTGTAGTCCGGGCTTATATCAGAGTGTGCGCCATGCTTTTACCGTATTGCAGGAAATGACGTAAAACTCTATTGATGTCACGACTAACGGTATCATCGTTTTTTGAAATGCAGGTCTGTGGTTTTCCATTACGTGTCATCTGACATGCATTAGGAAACAGTTCAGCATTAGGAAACAGTTCAGCATTAGGAAACAGTTCAGCATTAGGAAACAGTTCAACGTATTAGTAAACATGCTGTATTTTGTGAACAAACCATTTGAATAAGCGGTATTGGTGTATCACCAATAAAGACACGCACTGCACGCCTTTGATGTACAAATGTAGTCACGAAATAATGATAGTAGACACGTTCCTGTATAGTAATAAATGCGTTATCATTCATTTTGTAAGAAATAAACCTTGTTGATTGGATTTAATAATATGTAATAATGAACTCTATGGTATATCTGAATTTAAGTTGGTCGAATTTCTGGTCGTCAGACGGAAGTTTGGAAATATGATATTGACGATCACAAGCAGTAACGTCATAGTTTACATGTAAATAGTCTCGTACTATAAATACCCCATTTATACAAAAGATCTTTGCTGGATTTCTGAAATGAGACGAAAATAGTCTGAGATTGGCAGTTGAAATTAATCAGCATAGCAGGTGTTGTAAATTAGAATTACAGATTATCTATTTCAATGTCTAGATTGTATACCTACTATGATTACTAGTAATTAGTGGAAAGCGGATTGCTCGCTATTTGCTTTGGTCGTTGGTACAACGTACCTTGCACGACACCAACCCTTGTTCTCTACGTAAGCACTAGCGGTTTAAGAGTACCACGATGTTGGTTTGGTCTGACTTTCACTGCTCTCTAATTATAGTTTAATTTTAGTTCGTTATAATTAGAGCTACTCGCTAACACCACAAATCTTAGGAAATTCTGTTTCAGCCGTCGTCTCGATGACCTTTCCAAGCTTGTACTGGTGATAGTATTAGCCAATCAGATCGCGTGTTAATCATTTTGACAGGTGTTATTCTTTGAAGGGAGTAGAACACATCAGTTGTATAACACGTTCACTGCCCACTGCTTTATAGATTGATACCAGCCTAGAATGCCCGAAAGAGATAGAGAGACATAGACACAGAGAGAGAAAGAAAGAGGGAGAGAGAGGGAAAGAGGGAGAGAGAGAGGAAGAGGGAGAGAGAGAGAGGG
>JAUTBZ010127807.1:0-14708 GCA_032361785.1 Lepetodrilus galriftensis | reverse complement strand
CCATGTGGAGGGGGAGAATGTAGCCGGGTGTGATATAAGATGCTCCTACTGGTCTTGGCCAGCGGGGTTACCCCTTTATCTCAGTCGGTAAAGCGTTGGACTCACAATCCAGCAACTCGGGTTCGAATCCCAGGGTGATCGGAATGATCCCCTGTTTCATATGTATGGTAAGGAAGACGACGGACAAACCTAGACTAACACAGACTTCACGGTAAACACACTTTCAATTCTATTTCCATCAATTGTCAAACTTGGTGAGAGCAATCTCTCAAAGCTTTAATATCTTCATTATACAGGAAATCACTTTATGATGGCAAATATAGTATGTTCGTGACGACCGCCCAACTATGCTTCCCTCTTCTATCATCATTGAAGGACCGGAGTAGACTCGCTGTCTCAATAGAGATCTTTTCTCCAGGCCAGTCGATAGAGAGCTGCGATGCCCTCTGTCATTCCAGGCGCGCTCTCAAACTTTCAATAGAATTCCCGAGCAGCCATTTACTTTCTGACAAGCTTAATGCTCTTGTGGTCTATTACAGGCCAGGCCTAAATCCAGTAAGCGAAATATGCTTTCGATTTAGCAATTTGTGTCAACTTTATTACAATGTAACATGTAATGCCAGGGCTCTGAAAGTCGGACCGCTAGATGGAACGTCCCCGCCAGAATACCCTCCTTCAATTCAATCTCACCATGCTTTAGTCTCAATATTGACTCAGTCTTCTGTCTCCTCTGAGATCGGCTGGACAAGGTATCACGAATACCGGGGACGTGCACAAACATATTTGTTCATCACTTCCATTTTCAACCCTGAATAATTTAATCAAAAATTTCATCCAACGTCACCGTAACCGTTAACTAAATTGGCAATACATTTCAGATCTGCTCAGATGACGGTTGGTGACACTTTACTTAGATGAGCCACGGTTAATGTTCCTAACTTTTTCCGTAGGCGTATACTATTACTGGATACCTTCTTGCACATTAAGTATCCACGGTTGTCTACCCGTTAAATAAACATTGCCATAGCATCCACGACGTATACTCCCCAGGGAGTTGAGAAGGAACACTGAGTGTACAATGATCCATTGACCGGGGATAATAATGTAGCGCTTAGAGCATGCCTTAGGGGGTGGATTTGGCGCATTATAAGTGGCCTATTATTATTATTATTATTACCTGTACAGTGCAGTAGCCATAGCAACCTACCCGCACAGTATCTGACCATGTAATCCACGGTCTGACCAACCTGACGGAGAAGTACAGACCAATACGGACTCTAAGACCATCCTATCAATCACTATTGGCCAATACCTTCCTCAAACTCAAATCAATCGGAGCGACTACATTCCTTGCTTTAGCTTCATCGAAATGGAACACCCTATATTTCTCTCTTGGATCTGCTCCCATCCTATCATCCTTCAAGTGTCAACTCAAAACTTTCCTGTTCAAACAATATATAGTAGACCTCGCATATAACGGACTCATTGGGACCGGCTATTTCTGTCCGTTATATGCAGTCAGTTACACGCATATATGCCGCCATGAGCGTTAGACAGGACCGGGACTTCAGATTCAGTCCGGTTTATACGAGTGTCCGGTTTATCCGAGGCCGGTATATACGAGGTCTACTGTTCTTGTGCTTTGAACATACCCCTTGTGTGGAATCCAGCGCTATATAAATGTCCTTAATTATTATTATTATTATTTATTATTATTATTATATTCATGGTTACTTACCGGCAGCCTGTGCCTAGCGTCATCTCGCGTCATCTTGGTGACACAGACGAGGAGGTCAGCGTGGATCTGGAACAAATAGAAGTCGTGAAAAAACAAAGACGAATGATACGAAAAAGAGGTGAATTCGGCTTTGTAGAGCTTAGGATTAATCTCCAACCAATATCCCAACACACATGAAAAAACCCGCCAATCTTTACATGTCTCACAAGATAGACTTATATACCAACGTGAACTGTAAAATATGCGAAGTGTCTACGTATAGAAGTCAGCGAGGGGAGATGTTACATTATTTTCATACATCAACATTATCCTTAAAAACACTATCCCACGGTTATCGATCTGCTTACAACATAACATACAAATCCACGTCTTATATTCGTAAATAGGGCCTACTGTATAGACATCAAATACGCCGCTGACACTCAAATTATGACGCGATGTAAATATGCATGTAGTGACACAATGTAAATATTGACATGATGTAAATAGGTCATCGTAGACAGGTGTTGGCTGTGTAGTAATACCAAGTTATCCAGATGGCTATATTGACCTGAGACTCTATTATAGCCAGTTAATGATGTGACAATACTCGTACTAGTGTGCTGAGTTGAGAGCATAGTGAACTGACCCTATGACGCAAACTATGTCTATGTCAGTATAGAGAAGGAATCAACCATTGATGAATTTCTGTAGTATATTATATATTGAAAGACGTTGTTATAATGGCAGGCTACTGAAATGATTAAACGTACTTTATGTGTGGAAGAAAATGGCAATCTAACTAGCCTTTGCATCACTTATTATTGAACCATCGAGTTATATCTGACCTGCTATAAATAGCAGCTCCCTTTTAGTCAGGACCTATTCAGAAGACTCAATTAGAATATGTCTTTACTTAGCACACTCTGTGATTTCTTCCTACTGTCACTGCCACAGCTACTAACGTCAGACCACTCAGCTGACGTCACCGTGAAGTTAATCAGAGTGTTGGTCTGACGTCAAGCAGACTAGCTAGCTGAGGAAGATTATACGGAACCTCCCAGATATTGACAGGATTTCTTCCTATGTGGCGCAATTATGTGAGATGCTCTATTTTGCCTCACGCCATTACTCAATAATTCCCCATAATTCAGTTTGTGCAAACGCGGAAGTGAGGTATTCTCGAGTTGTGCTGAACTCGCCACGTGAGGCTCTGACTGTATATTTCCTGTCCATGAAAGAAGCTGGGTAATGAAGTTATCGTAACATTATTTATATACGAGGCGGGTATTTCACGGACTGTACGCGGTGGTCCCTCCCCCCATCGATTGGACCTCTCCAGGGATTCCTCAGTAAGATTGATCTAGGTGCAGTGGAACAGATCGAAGTGTCCACGGCAGAAATAGGCAAAGTTCCGACGATGGGACATATTTAGAGGTGGTGTCGGATCCACATATAATAGGAAACAGTAAAAGTCTTCAAAATTAGATTTCACAGTAGAATAGCTAATATTGAGAAAGAAAAAACATTAACTATGTTGCAAACCGTCCTGTAAGTGACATATATTATTGTTCACAGCTGATTTTGAAACTTAGGACACGTATCTGCGAAATCACCATTCACCAACACCCACATCTGAATGTGTCACCAAAGTTCACATCTGAGCGTCACCATGGCCTACAGCCGAGTGTGTCACCAAGACCCACCTTTGAGTGTTTTCGCTCATGTATAACTCAATGATCATGATATGAGTGTGTCACAAAGACCCACATTTGAGTGCTTTCGCTCATGTATAACTCAATGATCATGATATGAGTGTGTCACCAAGACCCGCCTTTGAGTGCTTTCGCTCATGTATAACTCAATGATCATGATATGAGTGTGGCACCCAGACCCACCTTTGAGTGTTTTCGCTCATGTATAACTCAATGATCATGATATGAGTGTGGCACCAAGACCCACCTTTGAGTGCTTTCGCTCATGTATAACTCAATGATCATGATATGAGTGTGGCACCAAGACCCACATTTGAGTGCTTTCGCTTATGTATGACCTATATGAATGCCACATAGACACAGGAGATCATGCCCCTACTATATGCGCCAACGACCTTATCCTGTCAACCCTCGTCAGCGTGAGGAGATAGCGAAACATGTCAAGCAAATGTTAGATAATGACATCATTGAACCGACATTCTCCCCCTGGGCAGCTCCTGTCCTAACTCAATGATCATGATATGAGTGTGTCACCAAGACCCACATTTGAGTGTTTTCGCTCATGTATAACTCAATGATCATGATATGAGTATGGCACCAAGACCCACAGCAGAGCGTGCCACTCAGATCCAGCATCTGTGTGTCACTCTTCGCTCACACCTGAAGGTGTCCATACCGGAAGGTGTCACTCTGGGCCTAGAGCTTAATGTGTCACAACTCAGTAATAAACTGGGCTCACGTAAAAAGGAGACACACTTCTCTGGTGATTGCCTTGTTCGTGTTCTGTGTAGTGCTGGCATGTTCTGCTGTGGATGAGGATAGGGTGGGGCGAGTGGAGGAGGGTGGGGTGGGGGAATTGCGGAGAGGGGAGGGCGCAGACACAAATCTTCCCTCCGGCCTATTAAGTCAGTTCTAGGACATGGTGCGGTGGTGTGGACAGGAGTAGACACAAGTCTGTGCAGCCAGAGGTCTGACATCCGTCCTGTATAGCCGTAAGATCAATGTGCAAGAAATATCCAGCTCCAAAAAAAACATTCAGAATGACAGATTCGTTGGAACTAATTGGATGTTAAATTTTTCATACAGTTTCTCTCCAAAAGGGCATACTCAACCCGATAGGAACACATTCGCGTTTTATTATGGCGTAAATCACTTCTAGAATCAATGCATCTGGGAGATAGCATAGTGTTGTTCAAATTCAAAGTCTCATAATAGAGATGGCCAAGCAACACCTGCAGCCATCTGCCTGTTCTGTATGGATGTGTATTATATATTCCTGTTCAGTCAAGAACAACACCATAGATTTAAGTCATCATTTCGCACTGATATAATGTGCAGATGGAGTACATTCATGTTCCCTTGAATTAAACGAAAAACGATCGTTGCTACACAAGCTGAATCATTAAAGCACACAAATGTAAATACATATTCAATAGAATAATATTAATCTTGGGAATATCTGCTGCGGTGCTCAATCCACAACTCAAAAAACCCAGTCTAGTCTGACTGGTGCCGCGAAGAAAACAACATGTGTAGTGTTAGATGAGCTTCCTGAATGAAACTGCAACTCCGTTGACAAGTAATGGAATAAGAATGTAATTGCGTAAAACTAGATTGTTGGTATTAAAATAACAACTATACGCTCAATCATCCATTTAAAGACATGAACAATAATATTTCGACAGTCGACATAGCTTGAACTATAAATATATGCTAACTAGATTCACTTGGCATATGTATATTTACCCGTATTTGCAAATTTAGCAATACTTTCACTGGTCTGTAGAGACCATGGTCTGTGGAGAGACACTGGTCTGTAGAGAAATTGGTCTGTGGAGAGACACTGGTCTGTAGAGAGACACTGGTCTGTAGATACAATGGTCTGTGGAGAGACATTGGTCTGTAGAGACCATGGTATGTGGAGAGACACTGGTCTGTAGATACAATGGTCTGTGGAGAGACATTGGTCTGTAGAGAGACATTGGTCTGTAGAGACAATGGTCTGTGGAGAGACTTCCATGGGACGTCTCTGCGAAGTGCATTAACTTTGAAACCAAACATACTTGATGGCAACCACACGACACCACATAATTCCTTACGAAGCTATTAATTTGATCTACTTTCGAATTCTTCACCGGCGCCTTCAATGCTTGATTTGTATATCAGCGGCAATGACGGATATGATACCATGTTTATGTAATAGCAATAAATGGTCGAATGTAGTGTGGGTCTTATTGATTTATTATATTTTTCTCCGCCTTGGAAGTTAACATTTTCTGATGTACTAATAACGGTATATATGTCAGGTCAACTCGGACACGAGGAATAAGCCTTTGTAGAAGGTTAAGTGGAAACCTCGATATGTCGACCTGAAGACATTAACTCGCCTTCAACTTTCAGTACTCAGCTAACTTTTACTGATATAAGTCACGTGACATACCGATGTAATGTGGACATAGTCTATTGAAGAAGGGTCGTGGTTTTCTTCATTCTCAGATAAATATATCGAGTGGTACACTCTCATTGCATGCTCGAGTTCACTTTCTTTTGATCGTCAGTATAGTATCACCAGTGTTCTGGGTTGGCGATAAATAGAATAACCTTTGTGCCCATAGCTTGTAAATGGGAGGTAACTCCACTACGAATCCTTGGGCTAAACAGAATAAATTCTATTTACTAGCTGCTTCTTAGAAGGAAATTACATTTCACAACCCATTTCCTCACGTTCTTGTGCCCGCAAAACTTGATTTGGTGTTAAATGAATCGAAGTGTTCTTTTTGTCCTCTGAATGATTCCGTGAGTGTCAGTCAGATATCCTCGTTTGTACTCTACAATCGGAACATCGTATAATGACGTTTGAGTAGATATATCCATACAAGTGAACAAGTCCAGTGGAACAGGATCTGTAGGACTACACGTGGATGGAAGTGAGGCAGGTTAGTTCATACCGACAGCTCATGCTTACAACTTAACACTATACTCTGCGTTTCATCATACACATAAACACACGCACGCAGACGAGCGAACACACACACATACACACACACACACACACACACTCGCGCGCGCGCGCAAATACACACACACACACACACGCGCACGCACACACACACACACACACGCACGGGCACACACGCACGCACACACACACACACACACACACACACACACACACGAACACACACATACACACATGCACACAAATGATCCAGTACAAAGCCAATGCACACACTACACTCAGACAATATAGAAATGAGTTCAGTATCATAACACTGGTATGGTATGGTACCTACACTACGCTCACACCAGGCGGCCTATTCTCGAAACGTTCTTACGATCGTAAGACAATCTTAGCGATTCTTATAGTGGCTACGAACTGTTATTAGGCTAAGAAGTTCGTAAGAACGTTTCGAGAATATACTACCAGCTCACCAGGACAATCTCATTCACACCATCGGCACCGTACCCGACTCCAGGTCACACCAACTCATAGGTACATACTCACACCATCAGGACCGTACTACCCGACTCCTGGTCACACCAACTCATACGTACATACTCATTACTCACACCATCGCCAGTGTGATAACTCACACCTCAGTACATATATTATACCCACATCAAAAAGCTGTGTTAACATTTCTCATCATCCTTATATTACCTGAACTTCTAGCAAGCCACTCCACAATCCACTCAATCACTACGATTCTATTAAAGGCAGCACCTAGCCAATAGATACGACCTCATAACGTGCTATATTAGACCCGTGAGTGGTAAGATCGTCAGGAGGGCCGATATGTGAATTGGATTCTATCCCGATGTCCCAGTCAGAAGATAGGGCAGTTATTTTAAGGTCACGGGTCTCAATAATTTCGGAATTCGATTGCGACCCGCTCCAAGAGTGAGGTCCTGAATGCATTGTTCGATTTTACGGTCCTTCTGCCGTCCCGATCCGGGCACCCAGGGCGTGGACTCTTGCGAGATCTACCACTGGCCCAGACAGTAGCAATTAGATGAGGAGTGGAAGGTGGAGCATAACTATTCATGGTGGTGACACGGACATTAGCAATGAAGTGGTCAGACGTCGGCCAGCAGAGGGTTAATGATTCACGACCACTCGTGCCACTACCATGGCGTATGTTGCGATAGTCACGTGACTCTACCACAATTGAACACACATTCTCGTTTGCGCATCCTTCATTCGGCCCCTGCATGCATATCGTGTATTACCATGTAGTTCCACTCAACGCAGAACGTATTCAACAATGTAATGTCTTCAATTTATACGGGAATGGATTTAACTTGGCAGAACAATCTAACGATGTAATTTGTCTCCGTCGTTAAAGTGCAGCATTGGCGTAACTGAACGTATATAATCAACTATGCAATTTGCCCCACTGATAGGCCAACATCTGGCGTAGCCGTGTGTATTTTACAATATAATTTCCTTCTCTGACAGGCGGAAACATATGGACAAGGCACGGCAATTTGGAGCCAGGCGAGATTCAGGGTGTGTGAAGGATGTGTGAAGTTGAAGTTGTCATCAGGGCTGATGGATCACCTCCTGACGCAGCACAGAAACAATAAGTTTCTCCTGGACGCTCTCTTGATATCGATTATTAATTTTAGATATTCACTTTTTAAAAATTTAAATAATGACAATATTGAAACTTAGTGAATCTTGTCCAATAAAATATTCTGCATCTGTTAAGTGCCACATGCAGGCAATGCTCACGAATATTTCTAATTAGACTGTTGTCCCGATGACTAGAGCCAGATGAAACTAGCAGATCCAAAGATTACGAAACTTTTCTGAGTACGACTGCATGCTCAACGTTTTGTTTATGAAAAGCCATGTACAATTTAATTTTGAGCATGAATTCGTACTCAAAATATTTCGTAATCTCGAGGCCAGGTATCCGGATAACTCTCGACCATTGTTACCATCCCTCTAGTAATTTGGCAGCTATGCAATACGACTACGCGATGACATTCCACAGGAGACTCTACATGGCCTGGGTTTACATTTAATCTCAGTCCGTGTCGTCACAAATATGAACTAGAGGATGGTTCGTTGTTTTACTGCCAAAGGGATTGCATT
The DNA here is from genome assembly GCA_032361785.1 of Lepetodrilus galriftensis. Lineage (NCBI taxonomy): Eukaryota > Metazoa > Mollusca > Gastropoda > Lepetellida > Lepetodrilidae > Lepetodrilus > Lepetodrilus galriftensis. The sequence goes on along the minus strand of JAUTBZ010127807.1, from coordinate 6,175 downwards.
AAAACGGCAAAATACCGCAGGTTCAATATTGCCTTGTGTTGTTGGGTTTTCTTTTATGTCATAGAGCCTGACGTTTGCACGAAGTCTGCCCTTCCCCAGTGCTCGTGTGCGTGGTCTGTGTGCTCGTGTGCGTGGTCTGTGTGCTCGTGTGCGTGGTCTGTATACAGACATTGCAGTGTGCTCGTGTGCGTGGTCTATATACAGACATTGCAGCCCAAACTATCACAGATCCTGCAGTTAACTGTAGCCGGAGTCCGTCGGTCGAGTCGTGTTGTTACTTTCTGTTGGTCGAGTTTGTTACTTACTTCAAAAGTGTCATCAAAGCTTTAAGATTCCCATGTATATACTAGTATATGCCAACCAGACACCACGCCAATGAGATTCCCATTAAATACGTTCCAACCACACACTGGGAAGGGATTGCTGGTTTAATGATGCTTTCTCCTACAGCTCTACCCTGACGCTGAGCAGTTCAACGTCTTGTAGAAACACGTCTTTGTTAATGGGCGCTGGTAATATCACTTGAATTATGATAGAGTATGCTCCTGATCAGTGATCGACATTGAAGCTGTGCGTGTTAATCACGTGACACAGTCCGGAGAAGAAATGAGTTAATTAACACCATTGGACATGAGAGGAGGACTAATTAAACACTGCCTTCGATTGGGACAGGGTCATGAGTTATGGATCAGGGTCCCGTTCTAAAGAACGATCTTAGAGCTACAAAAATAGTAACTCCTTATAATAGCAACTCCATGATAACACACAGGAGCTACGACTCTCCTAGCGCTACGATTAGTTTGCGGAACGGGCCCCAAGCTCTTTATAAGTCTGTCACTGGTATCTGTGACTCATCTTCAAACCCACCCCTCTACGCACGCGCGCGCGCGCGCACACACACACACACACACACACACAAACACACACACACATAGACACACAGACACACACAAACACATACACACACAGACACACACAAACACATACACACACAGACACACATACACACTCACACACACACACACAAACAAACACACACACACGTGCGCGCGCGCGATTATCGGGGTTCCCCTGTAGGCATATACTCATCAACATTCACTACACTCACCACTACATACATCTATGTACATAATATCTATCTGACATTTCTATTCATCGAATTAGTGAACTAATTCCGTATCAATTCCTAACATCATGTTGACAATCTCTTACAGCTAAATGCAAGCACACTATATTGTCTCTATGCTAAAATGCGATCAAAGCGGATCTTTTTAGCAGACTTTAACAATCCACAAGGCTCTCGAGGACAGACTACGTTGACTATATTGGTTATTAGCGCTAATTGCGCTATAATTAGTATCGCGGTCAGTGACGATAATCCAAGGCCTATATTGACATATTGGTAATCAGTGACGTGGCCTGCGTTAACAGTTCCGGATAACTTTGATACTGCAAATTATTCCACAGATCCTTAAGTGAGCGTGGCTATTCTGGGGACGGCACGTGGATGAAGAGGACAGCAAACACTACTGCCGCTCACAAATAGCACTAACCTTTTTACATTGGAACTGCCAGCGCTGAGATTAAACATATTCCATCAGTACACATTGCTAGAAGGACCCAATGATGGGATCGGAACTATCGATCAGATCCATAAATGCACATTTCTGATGGAATACAGGAGAAGTATATGAACTATCAGATCCATCAAGGCATACTCAGTATTTATGATGCAATACAGGATCAGAACTATCAGATACATTGATGCATATTTCTGATGGAATACGTGGGAAAGATCGGAACTATCATCTCCATCAATGCACATCACTCATAAAATATATAATGCACATTTCTTATATGACCAATAAAGGATCGGAATTACCCATCACTTGCTGATATAATGTAGGCAAATAATAAGAACTATTTGGTAAACCTATCAATGCGCATTGTTGATGTATATATAATACAGTGAAAGGATCGGAACTCTCTTTCAGGTCCATCAATGTTGATACGTGTCTGTCCAGAAGGATCATAACTACCCAAGTGTAGAGATTTGTTTTACTATTACATACATGGACGACACCCAGCTCTTATTGATCACCAATTGCTATGAGAAGAAATGTCTACAAACTGTTTTCTCACAATCCTAATTACAGCGTTGGAGGCACTAGAGAGATAGCGGGGGGTAATTACAGTACATTGATAGCTGAGTGGACATTGACAAGCTCTACTTCCCATAGAACAGTTACATACAGATAGTCACGTAAGTATGTAGACTGTCATATTGAATCTTCTAACTATGGTTGTGTTCGCCAGATAAGATTTGGGTTAGGTAATTGATCACGGTATCTCGTTAGCCTAATCCATTGCTTAGTAAACATATTACAATATCGCCATTGGTCGGTTATAGCATGTAGAGGTCGATCACCACAGATGTATACTACTCAGAGCTCGGTAAGGCTCGGTAAGGGATCACACTTGTCTGTGGTTTAGATGCGAGTCATTGCTAATAACGCCCTCTGTCGTATACATCCAGTAATGTCATCTGACAACTCTGAGAGGTGATCCTAGACTCCTTCTCTCGGTGTACGAGATGCTCCTGAACTCATGATCCTGGGCATCCAATATTCCTGTCAAAAATATATTTAACTTCCGGTATCTTGTCCAAAAAGACTACAGTAACCTCCGATCTGCCTGTCCATAAAACATAGCATGTACGTTTGGCTCAACTTATCACACCCTCCGCAACAGGGGCGGCCCGTTGCCCGTTGCCCGTTGCCCGTTGCCCATAGAAACTGACAGATGGCATAATATAGATAGAAATAATAGAATATGCAATTCTTGTAACCTATATGTATTAGTGATGAATACCACGTTCTTCTATTCTGTCCAGCTTTACAGAATTTAAGAAACTTATATCTACCGCCTTATTACTGTAAACACCCATCAATCGATAACTTTGTTTAATTAATGTCAACTAAATATCTACCGCTAATTGTTAAAACAGCAACTTGTATTAAACATGGGATGCGTATGCTCCCTTGATTTTTAGTATTTGTATATATTTTTCATGTAATATAATGATTGCAAACTGGCCGATAAGAAGCGCAGTGAATCTATGAAGTGTAAATTGTCTATGCTAAATGTCAGGAAATTTTCATCCGATTTAGGAATACAGCTGATTTTCCTATCTTTGAATGTAGTGGTTGCGTTAAAAATAATATCTCCATCATAATTTTTCAGATTGTGAAAGACAAGCGGTATGCGTTTTGTCAATTTGAAATTTAGATTACATGTATTATGACATCTTCCTCGCCCACGACCACTCAAATGGTAATGCTCTAAAACTTTGTCTCCACCCAGCTCACGTCCGCATAAGTAACATTCGGTAGCCTCGTTATGTCAAAACCATATCGTCCGCAGTCAAAACCATATCTTTGGGGTTATTGAGTAAAGGCATTAGATCGTCATGAATTTGCAATATATCACACATAAAACGCTCGCGTGCATCATTGCCCCTGTACAGAATGATCGGTTTAGATATATCCGCGGAATAGTGCTATGCATTTGAATTGAGTATCCTCTAGATCTGGGGAGGGCGGTAAGAGACGTTCAAAATCACAATACAAAATAAAGGGCAAATAATACATTTATTAAAATCACCCAATCCAAATTCTTTGTAACAATTATTTTCGTCAGGCATGATAACATGCTGAGCCTTATCATAGCAGTAGGGTTTGTGCATCAGTAAACCGTCTTCCGATGTAAATCGCCATAAGCATTTCTTACATACATACCCTTGGTGTTGATATCCTCTATTTAATAGTCTGCCCAGGCTTCTAATTAGACAATAATGAGAAGTTTCATCATTCTGCACGAGTAACAAATCAATCTCACGATTATCATCTACAAGCATATCGCTGACGTGCACGGGATATAGATTAAATCCATCATCCAGGGCGAATACATGTATCGTCAAATTGTTTACTTCTTCAAATTTCGATATCCTATTTAAATGCATGGGGAAAGCAAAGCCTCTAACATTTATCTCGTCCAGGTGCGGGATGTAGTGCGCAACGCGATTTGCATGATCATATTCTGCTACAGAATGAAGTTTGGTTAAAATAGCATAGAGAAAACACAGATTGTCGTTATTCTTATTGTTCAGAACTGCTCGTTTTTTCAATATGCGATCGGGCAAAGGTATGTGACTAGAAGGTTCGACAGGTTGAAATTTGATTACTCCTAATTTCAAGTGAGATATTCCTTCCAAGATTATACTCGAATTCTCCCCTTCATATTCCTCTATTCGTTTCATCATGATCGAGGTGAACCATTTCTCGATACTGTTCTAGAATATCTGTACTTTCTGTGCAAATTTTGGTTTCTGAACGTAAATATGCAGTATGATAATCCCTCAACCCATCCCCCTACATTTTACTGTACGGGAGAGTAATATATGCAAACCATTTAATGGATAATCCCTTTTCTCGCTATGCATTCAAAATCTGTACAACTCTGTCCTGATATTTGGCAAAACATTCTATAGGAGCTTCACCTTCCCCGGCACGAGCCTTGAAATTGAATTATATCGCATCAACCCCTAAACTTTCTTACACATTGCAATTATCTCCCAAATCTAACCTTCCTTCCCCAACCATATCGCTATTCAATGTATGCTGTTCGTTCAGTGTAGTGTGAAAGTAGCCCTCCGACAGATGCGAAATTGGATTTTTTAAATTATTATTCTTTTATTTTTTATTTTTTAGTTTCAGTTTCTTTATTAATCTATGAGCCACCAGCGGTGGCACATGAGATATACAGATGTATACATATATAACATGGTGAATAAGACAATATTATTATTTTAGTATTTATGTAAACATAATGAGAAGGTGGGTACAAACACGAGCGAGTCAATAACTATATATTGATGGTATAAAAAGTATAAGTATAATACAATTTTTATTTTTTATTTAACTAACTTGAACATTTCATTTATAAATTTGGAAATACGTTTTAAATTTGATATTTTTGTTTGATTCATTATTCTTTTGATTGAAATGGGGTTAGACCAGGTTAGATATTTATATAAGTGTTTACTTCTGAGGTTCGAAAATGTCTGACAGTTAAGAAGATAATGTAGCTCGTCCGCTACTGCAGGAGAGTTACATAGCTTACATGTTCTATTTTCTTTAGGTACGTTTTCCCACCGACCAGTTTCAATAGGGAGCTTGTAATTCGTAGTTCTTATTTTGAGTAGGGATTTTGATATATAATTTGGCAATAACAGATAGTTCTCGAAATGTAATGAATTTTTAAAATGCTCATAGAAAACTCCTTTACTGCTAGTCTGGATTTCGGCTTTCCATTTTTGTGTGAACTGGTCGGTAAGAATTTGTTCAACTAATAGTTCTAGTTTATAGTTTTTATGGTTATTAAATAAATATGTTATTCCACAATGATTTAGTGTAGTTTTAATATGATTTAACCATTTAATGTTATAGTTTTTAACAATATTATCATATTTAATAATAGTATTTAACAGAAATGCAGTGATTGCATCTATAGTTTTCAATTGTGATACTACTCTCATGGGTCCATCTGTATGGACAGAAAGGGAAGCATTGCGCATTTCCCTTTAATATTTTCCATAAAATAATGGAAACATCTGCAATCGTGGAGGTTGGCGAAGAACTGGAAGTGTGTGCGGTTTCAATGCCGAATTACATGTATCAGTTAATAGTATTCTCGCTTACCCTTATATATATAATAAGACAATATTATTATTTTAGTATTTCTGAACACATAATGAGAACATGGGTACAAACACGAGCGAGTCAATAACTATATATATATATTGGTGATATAAAAAGTATAAGTATAATACAATTTTTTGTTTTTTTTTATTTAGCTAAATTGAACATTTCATTTATAAATTTGGAAATACGTTTTAAATCTGATATTTTTTGTTTGATTCATTATTCTTTTGATTGAAATGGAATTAGACCAGGTTAGATATTTATATAAGTGTTTATTTCTTAGGGTCGAAAAAGCCTGACAGTTAAGAAGATAATGTAGCTCGTCCGCTACTGCATGAGAGTTACATAGCTTACAAGTTCTAATTTCTTTAGGTACGTTTTACCACCGAGCAGTTTCAATAGGGAGCTTGTGA
>JAUTBZ010127796.1:0-14709 GCA_032361785.1 Lepetodrilus galriftensis | reverse complement strand
ATGGGGAAATACTCTAGTTTTACATTGGCGATGTAGCGTTATATATTTATGGTATATTTTTTTTATATTTTTTTACTGACTGCTAATATTATATAGAAAAATAAAATAAATATTAAAAAATTATGATTAAATACGTGCAAGTATGATCTTGACTCTTTAATAATATATATTTATTTTTTTTCTCCAATTTTTATCCCCCAAGGGATTGAATGCTTGAATTTGGGAAATTCTTTCTAAAGATGACTGTTTGTGTTCTAGGAAGCTTTTCTGATGTAAATATTGTTGTTTTAAAAAAATAAAATACATTGTTTTAAATTTTGTATTAAATAATCTTTTTTTTCATACCTAAATATTAAAATACTGATGGCCTATTCGTGAAATGTTCTTACGATCATACGTCAATCTTAAAAATTCATGTAGGACTAAGAAAATGGTACACATGTTATTAGGCTAAGAAGACAGTATACTGAAGAACAATTTTAGAATAGGCCCCCTGGGGCCATGTTCCCGAAGCTACCGTATACATAACTACATCGTTAACCTTCTCCCTGCTGAAGGCAACCAGAAATGCCCTAATGAGCAGTTCTTTTGCCTATTCCAGCAGGGAGAGGGTTAAGCCTTCGTGGAGGAAAATTTGATGATCCAGAAAGAGTCCAATTTTCCTCCATGAAGACTTAACGATGTCGTTATATTTTTACGATAGCTTCAGGAACATGGCCGCTGATCAGTAGCTAAGGTAGATGTGTACTATCCTGCCGTGAATGACACATAAACTATTAATCTGTTCCGTTAGGGTTAATTTCATCAATAAATCATTACTTTCTAAAAGTGTTTTTTGTTGAGAATATGCTTAATATGAGAATTAATTAATTAATTCATTCATTCAATAATTCAATTATTAATTCATTAATTCATTCAATTATATTTATTACAGAAAACTGCCAAACCAACTGGTCATACAGCCAAGAAGTTGTTTATCACAGAAGGAGACACTGAGGTATGTTACGTTGACCTAACCAGGTTCAGGAAACCCCCCGAACGAGCCGACTGTTCGATCGAGCGATTACAGCTCGAATGAGGGGAATAGACTCGTCCATATCGCTAGAAATGGGATTGAAAAGTTCGGCAAAATGTTTATACCCAACATTGGACTAGTAATACTAGTATATATAATCAAACACATCCCCAGTCCACTTTACTTTTCTACTCCCCTCGTTTGAGCTGTAATCGCTCGATTGAGCAGTCAGGTCGTTCAAGGGGTTTCCTGAACCTGGTTATAGTAGCACATTGATTGATCCATACCGTACTACCGCCAGTACAACATTGATGAAGCAAATTTTAACCAATGCAGATTTCTGACTTTTATATTACCCAATAACAAATATTTATTAGTAATTACTCCTAGATCCTAAAATGAACTTGCTTGAATAAATACTACCTGATATGAACCACTGGCACTGTGAACCACTTCATTGCTATCAATATGACTGACATGATTATTATGATCACAGAGCCTTCGAAACTCGAATGATATCTGCTTAACTATTCATGCTCTCTATTTAATCACCATTACTATGATCAGCTGATGATTTCTATAAAACTAAATTATTTATTAAATTTTGTTAATTCTTTGGCATTTTTAGCCCAAAATAAATATTTTACTGCTGCTTCCCCCAAAATGTAGATTGTAAATTTTAGCATTAGATATATTCACAATTAGAAAATAATCACCAGAATTTCATTTTAATTATTATTAAAGATATATTTCAGTGTTGGATTCAAACTGAACAAATGTGTGTCACTATTGGAGGGACTCCTGTCAGATCACAAGCTGGAGGAGATTTTCTGGGAACAGTCGTGTCTATCGTCTGACCAGCTGCACACGTCAGATCATCACGTGCAAGACCAGCTGATAATAGCTATCATTTCCCTGCCTGAAATTGTGGCCAACAAACTTCAAAATGAAACGAGGTAACTACATGACTACACTCATCCTTTTAAAAATCCTCGCTAAGCTTTCAACATGTATTCTACTGATATTATTCCCCTTTACAATATTTGCAATGTTTACATGTTGTCTTTCAGCATGTAACATAGGGGTGGGTGGTAGCGCACTGGTAGAACTTTGGACCGGAGCCAAAGGTTCCAGGTTCAAATCCCGCCCCGGGGATCTGGCATCAATGTTTGTGAAAGTTACCTTTCTGACGCGATATTGATATAGATGCAAGTTTTCTGTAGAGTGGCAATGCAGTTATCATCGTTTGTCTTGTCAGTACCAGCCAGTGCTAACAGGTTTATTGCAATGTCCAGCCCTAAAACTGACAAGTCGTAATATTAGTGAAAGAATCTAGAAAGCAACTCTAAACCCCAATTCAAACAAAAAGAAAAAAATAATGTTGCAGTTTAAATTACATGTTGAGTCTGTTTAAATGCTTTGCAATTTGTTAAATGTCCTTGGAATATGTAAAATATCCAATATAATTTGTAAGATTTTACAGTCAAGTTCAGCAACAGTAGGCCTACCATGGGGCTTGATTCACAAAGCTATCTTATTGTTACATTCCTGTAGCTCAGATAAGGCGCAGCCACCCACTTAACACTCACACACTCACTCACTCCCTCAGTCACTTACTCACGCTCACATTCACTCACTCACTACTCACTCATGCACTCACTCACTCATTCTCTGTTATAGTGACCTGTTCTATCCCAAGAATTATGTCCGGCTGGTGTGTGGGGATATATACAAGACGCTGGTCAAAGTGCACGGATGTCTGGCAGACAACAAGACCAGCTCCCTGGAGTTTGTCAGCAAAGTATTGGGTCGTCTGTGTCTCGCTGGACATGCAGGTGTGTGCAGTGGATTGGAATTCTAACACTATTTTATGATATTTTTTTTTGTATAAAGACGTCAACTCATTGAGTTAAGCATAGAAAATATATATATATTTTTTTCATAATTAATTACACCTATCCTCAGACATTGGTGAGCACCATTCTGATATTTGTGTCAGTTTTACATGCAAGTTCTTTCCCAATCGCTTATTATCCTTTGTGTTTACAATAACATGAGAATCTGCAGGAATGAAATGCAGATTTGATTTTTAGATTAAAATATGTGTTTAGAACAGGGCATTGATATTGTAATTTCTGATACAGTGTTATTTAATGTTTGTAATTTGTTTCATATTTATTTATAGTGATATTTTGTAGAATAATAAGAAAAATGTAAAAGAATATTGTAATATTGAATACCAAGATGATCTTACCACGTTTATAAAATATAATCAATATGTTGGTGTGGAAGTTGTTTACGTACATATTTTATTATATTTCTATTACAATTATTTTCTTCTTGTTTCTAGATTTAGTCTGGGAGTGTCTTCTTCCACTGTTGTACAGTCACGTGCATACAGACTACGTGTGGTCTCGTGTGTGTGAGAGGGTGGTGACGGGTGTCCCTACCCGCTGTCTGGAAAGTACCATCACCGTGTTGCTCAAACATCTACCCTGGTATGTAAGATACAATATGGACTAATGATAATGATGATAATAATGATGATAATAATAATTATAATAATAATAATAATAATGTGTATTTAACCCTCTCCATGCTAGAGGCAACTGTGTCTAATATAGGAGGGAGAGGGTTAAATGGTACTGGACTTATTGCAATACGAGCAAATTCAAAATGCTACATTTATACTACCCCTGTCAATTGATCAATGTGTTCTCATTTCACCTTCTCAACTGCATACTCACCACCTTGCATTTTGACAGGTTTTTCTTTTGTCACAATAATAAACATTATTATATTGCATTTATTGTACTCGGGGTCTGTACAATTTGTATCCATGGGTATTGAAGGAAATATTTTCGAATTTACTGCAGAATGTCTTTTTTATTGTAAATTTTGATAAATTCAGGTATGGATTAGCTGGGAAGTTTCTGGGAGACTGTGTTGTACATAGTCAAACTGTTCAACATCTTCTGTGCACAAAGCTGATCTTTCATCGGCACACAAATCAGGTAAACTAACATCAACTACCGATTGAAAAATGTAAATGATACCAATTGCAAAATCTCTCTGTACTCTCTCTCTCGCTCTCTTTCTTTGGGTGAAAGATTCCTGCTGTGACGTAAAACAATAATTCATTCATTCTTTCTTTCACACTCTCCATCTCTTTTTCTCTCTGTCTTTGTCTCTCTCTCTCTCTCTCTCTCTCTCTCTCTCTCTCTCTCTCTCTCTCTCTCTCTTCTCTCCCCCCCCCCCCCTCTCCAAATTATCATCATTCTAGATTAAGTGATTCAACATGTATTTACATTATTTTAGGTCCTGGTGTTGCAAAATATTATAGGCTACTTGGCATCATCACACACTAGAAGGCACCTGTACATGAAGGTAGGTTATTGTTACATACATGTATCATTGTATGCAGTCATCCCTGTAGGACATTTCAAAATGATTTTAATTTAAAATGATTTGCCTGGTTAATATTAAGAAAATTATGAGCTATGTACATTTTTCAGTGAGTGAGATCTCTTAAATGTATTGGTGAGAAATTCCCTGTGCAAGGTAAAACAATAAATGACTTGTCTATGTGTTCTATGTGTGACCTCTGGTTTTTTTTATGTACAAGTTGTGTCGCAAACGGGTGAAAGATTCCCGCAGCGACGTTAAACCCCATATTCACTCATTGTGTGTTTGTGCAGATGTTCCTGTCTATGCTGGAGGTGTGGGCTGACGGCAGCAGTGTGAAGCACATGTCTCACGAGCAGCATCTCTATATCTCGCAGGCTGTTCTCATCTGCGTCGGACATCTCAACGACCAGGAAAAAGCAGCGTATAAAGATGGTAAAGATTAAATGTTTTTATATATTATATTTTTTTTTAAATAAAAAATTTGTCAGGTGCTTTAATTAACCCTCTCTCTGAAGGAAACTGAAGATGCCATAAATAGCAATAGTTGTGCCTAATCCAGCAGGGAGAGGGTTAAAACATGTAACCCAAGCCACAGGAACAGCTGGTGTTCCAATAACTCCCTCAACACCCTGGTGAGTATGGCTAGGCATGCTATGACAGTCGTCAATGTATTTCCCACTAACAGGTCATTGTCATTGGCTGGATAATAATCTCTTTTTTTTTCCCCAATGTTATTTCATTATTTGCTGGTATGCTAGATTTACTTTAATATTCATTCTATGCTCATGTCCTATTCACTCATATTCATTCTAGGCTCATGTCCTATTCACTCATATTCATTCTAGGCTCATGTCCTATTCACTCAATTATCAACATGGGGATTATGGATATCATTTTCACATACATTTACTGGGAGAAAAATAATCTGCAAATCCTTGTTGCTCATGAATTATGTGTAGGCGCCAACCATTTAGGTGACTTATTATTTTCTTTTCTATTGTAGTTGAGATTGTGATAAATCTTCTCTGTGCTTTATAAACATGACAATGTTATTAATTATGATGAATTCTATATTTTTTTATCTTTTCTTTTTACTGACTAGAATTGAAAAGTCGGACAATATATTATAAGCATTAATTGATATTGTCTTCTCTTCAGAGTTCTTAAGACTGTTAATGCCGGGGATATCATCCCACATCGGCCATTCTGACCCCAAACTGCGTAAGCTTGGGATGGTCGTCGCGGAAACATTGACCCTCACTGTCGACCCTACTGGGCCCAAGCTGAACTTTGAGGTACGTACAGACTACAGTACATCACCACGGTCATTACCAGGCCTGTGTGTCATGAAAGTGATAAGTATCAGTAGTCCTGCAGATATTATCCACAGCAAAAGAAATCTGGTGTCCGGACACCTAACATTGATGCCCCAAAATAAACCAGGACACCAGTCAGCCGACATCAACGCAGATGGAAGGAACCCGGACAGACAACATATAAAGATAAAACCTGAGGATTTTGTTAGGATTCTACGGACCTATTCTCGAAATGTTCTTACGAACATCTTAGTCTAAGAACAGTTCGTAGCCATATTATAAGAATCGTTACGATCATCGTACCATCGTAAGAATATTTCGAGAATAGGCCCCCCTGGAACAGGACACCTATCTATTTTTGCTGTGTTGATTTCCCATTAATTGCAACCTATTATCACAGATTTCTCGAAAAATCTCAGAACAATTTTATTCCAGCCCTACTATGCATTATTTAGATCAATTCAGCTCATGCACTTTCCTATGCTGAATCAGACTTTCCTAGCATTAAAATTACTTTCACAGGTAAACATAAGAGATCTTTACGTACGTGTAATTTCTTGTCGTAACTTTACCAGCCATTCAAAATATGCAATATTCTCTCGTCAAAGAACTGATGACAAGGGGAATCCCCCGATTCCATTCTAAATTTAACATCATTGGTGTTCATATTGTGTGGTTAATTTTAGTATGATCGTGACAGTGCAGTGGATTCTCTGACAGCTCTGACTGCGCCACCAGCGGAACCCAGCGTCGAGGACCTCGCCAGGTATACACTGTTTCTCTTATAGTCGCCTTCTTCTCCATTACCTGCAGATTATATGTTGTAGATATGCATTATCCCTGAGCATGTTGTACCATCCTTTCCACTGCTATTTGGCTATCTGGCACTAATTTCTTGAATCAAAATCAGCTGAGTTTGAGAAAACTCCCATTGACTCAGTGTTATAACTTGAGCACAGAGTTACGACACTGAGTTAATGAGAGTTTTCTCAAATACATTTCGAAACCCAGCAGTTTGTCTCGAGAAATCAGGGCCTGTGGGCCTATTCTCCAAACGTTCTTACAAATTTCTTAGCCTAAGAACAGTTCGTAGCCATGCTGTAAGAATCCTTAAGAATGTCGTTCGATTGTAAGAATATTTCAAGAATAACCTGGTCTTCTGTATTAACAACTTTTCAGGCAGTTCAGTCGAACAGAAATCTCGAATCCTGCCAAAACATCTGATGAGTCGGAGCCAGAGTTGACGAGACTGGGGACGAGCACATCCTCCGTGCGGACTCCTGATTCAGATCTAGACAGGTATACAACGTACAGACCTCTTCTCCGGCGTCGCTGTGTCCTGTCATCACTCGGGAGATAATCCCTGTGTTTGTCGAGGCAGACACAGAACAGAATTATTGGATAATGTCTCAGATTCCTGCTGAAGTAATAAATCACTCTCAATTTAAAATCCAGTTAACAATCATGTGTTTGGTCTTGTACAAAAAGTCCAATTGAATTTTCATTGGCTAAGGATTCTTTATCATTTTATTTCAGTGACGACGATCTCGAGCCCTTCGACATGTCTCACGACGTGCCACGAACCACGGTGTCTGCACCGAAGTATGTCCGGGACTGCATGGAGGGACTGCTGACCTCGGACGACATGGACAGACTGGAAGTGTGTCTACAGACGGCGGAGACTCTCATCAGAAAGAAGCCCGATGGCTTAGAAGAGGTCAGTGTTAGCACAGCGGAACACCGTCAGACTTTCGGGCTAAAATGTCCCAAGTTCGAACCTGACAAGGAATTATATTTTTTCTTTGTAATAATTACAACCACGTTAATAAAAAAGCTCTTTTTCAACTCTCCATGGTAAAGGCAAACTAAGATGTCCTAAAGAGCATAATCCAGCAGAGAAAGAGTTAGTGAATGATGCCACTTGTATATCTATGTCTGTTTGTTCAGATATCGGCAGAGTTTGTGAAGATTCTCCTACATCTGGGAGACAACAGTGGTTTTGTGGAGTTCCGCACATGTAGGTTTGCCGCCATGGTGGCCCTGACAGTGCAGTGTCCAGTACAGGTCAGTATATACATCACCTGGGGGTCGTTCAAACATGCAAACAAGCAGCTTACCGAACTAGCCACTGTCTCAGGAGTCGCATGAACCGTAGATGGGATATGGAACTAGTTTAGCTAAGCGGCTTACTCAGCCCTTGTGTGTTTGAACGCGCCCCTGGACTTGTCTTTGTCCCACGGACCGCCATTTTAATATTGATTGTGGGACATTGGAAGGGAATCCATGTATTAAAATGACTGCGTTATGTCACAATTTAGAATGGTAATAATATACCGGTAACACAATGCAAAGATAATCTTGTAACTTTTAGGTTTAGTTATATTTATGTATTAATTGATATGAAATCCATGCGTGGAACCTGACTGTGGAGATTGTCCATGAGTTTTGTGGTTTTCAGGTTGCTTCGTACTTGACAGGAGAGTTCTATGAAAGGAACTACAATCTCCGACAGAGGATGGACATCCTAGAGGTACTTTGTAGAAAAGTAGCGTAGTGTAGGGAAATGTAGTGCAAACTGAACACATCCCTGGCAGTAGGATGTGCATTTTAAGAGGCCAATCTTGCTGTTACTAATTGTATTATTGTTGATTTCGAAAGTAAAGTTTTATCTAGTAGCTAATTTCATGGCCTCTCTTATACTTAAAGCATACTATTTCTACAAATTACATCTAAAATACTTAATGAACATACTTGAAATTTTATTTATTATTTATTGAGATCTCGTCTCATTTCTGATTAAATTCCACTGTAGGTCCTTGCTGCAGCTGCCCAGGAGCTGTCACGTCCCACATCTACAGGTCAGAGCACCGCGACCCAGGGCACCACGACCCAGGGAACGTCCGACATGGACGAACCAGCCTCCTGGCGACAGGTTGTGGAGAGACGGATCGAGTCCAAGACGCGAAGATTCGGCAAAGGAAGGAGTCGGCCGCTTCCCACTCCAGTGCTTAACAAATTTGCCGATGTTTGTGGACACTTCTTTTATCCGCTGATGAAGTATTTCGACAGGTTTGTCACAGTTTATTTCAAGTTGTCATATCATACATGTCATAAAACTACTTGCCCTATAGGTAAAGGGATTGTTAATCTGAGCTACTTCACTTGTCTGCCTGTGGATAATACCCGGTACCTGTTTTGGGCAGGTGGACAATCGTCATTGTAGAGCCCTGCAACTAATATTTATGTTATGCTTTCTTAACCTTCTCCTTGCTAAATAAAATCAAAGAGTTCTATTTCTGCATGTGATTGGCAACTTAAGTCGCCTTCAGCAGGGAGAGGGTTAAATGAATCATAGCAAAATTCAAAATGTGTCAATGATACGTAATATCATAGAACGTCAACATTTTCATTTGTACTTTTACTATCTGTCATTGTAAGTTATATATATCTTTTAAGATTTTATGAACTGTGAACTTTAACACAGATGCCTAGAAATGTGTTTGCAAGAGCCCAGAGAATTCAAAAAGTTCTTAAATAAAACACCGAACATTTCTGTCTTCAAGAAAGGAGAATACATTTGACCTTCTGGCTGGAGACACACTTGTGCTGGGACGTCTGATCTACACCCTGGGGATGATCCTTTATGCTGCAATAAATACCCTGGTAAATTCATCAAATATATCCTTTTGTATGAGATAGTCATCCTAGAGAGCGTGACTAAAATATCAAAAGAAGTTAACATTTTTATACTCGATGATCATTTTACTATTAACAAATATTTAAGATTCTTCACGATTATTATTTACAATTAATATTGTACTGTATTAGATGATTTTGAAGAGAAATATTATCAATTGAAGTTAATGCAGTCACATGTGATCTGCTAGCAAGAGGAAAACAAATACAGAAGCAGTATGTGTTAGTTATTTCTACTGTAGATCCACCAGTATGTGTTAGTTATTTCTACTGTAGATCCACCAGTATGTGTTAGTAATTTCTACTGGTAATTGTTGACGACATGTTTGCAGGCAGCACGGCCAATGGGTACAGCTCTCCTACAGTTCACCTGGGGTCTGAGGTTCAACTCTGACGTGTAAGTCTCAACAAAATACTGGTAATATACTCAGCAAAACTAATTATTGATCAGCAGATACTTTGTAAGGGAAGCTTTCTACCGAATTTTGGATCTTGGTTTGATGAATCTGGTTGTGTTCTTCAAATGTATTTTTGAATACAGACATCACATGGGTATCACACAGACATCACATGGATATCACACAGACATCACATGGTCATCATTTAATTCAATTCTCGGGTTCAACGCTCTCTCGTATGTTGCAGTTTTGTCCGTCAGTCGGTGCTGTTTGCGACGTCCATGGTGTTCCTGGTAGTGCCTGGCCACATCCTACTCTCCGACCTCCAGACAGAGATGCTAGAGACGAAGACCTGGTTAGAGGGTATGTATGCCCATTGTCTGCTTTATTTTTTAAAGTTTTTAAAAGTAAGATGCATTATGGGAAACTCACAGGCCACTACCCTACTCTCGCTGCAGGATTCTTTGTTGCTTTATCTGTGGGAGGTTTGTCAGTGTATGCTGATGTTGAGTTGTTCTGTTAACAGCCTTGACGGAAAAAATCAGGTTTTTATTCTGTGATGTTGTTTTAGATGGATACAAATTAACCTTCTCACTATTGAATAAAATCAAAGTGTTCTATTTCTGCATGTCATCAGGCAAGTTAACTCGCCTTCAGCAGGGAGAGGGTTAATGTTTCACAGTAGATACTAGATAATGCTCTACCATAGTTAAAGCTGTGAAGCAGCCCATAGGTATCCTATAGCAGAGTATTCTATATATATAGTATCCCATATGTTACAGATGATGATTCAAATGTTGCCTGAATATACAATGGCTTCTTAAAGGCATACAGTCATCGTTTGTTTACATATTTCCTGGACGAATGTATCTTGACCTGAATGTATGTAATTTTGATTTGTCTACCCAAGTATATTGGGCAACAAGATACGTTTTCTGCATGTCTCGATGATTTTAAATATTTTCATATTTCGTATTTTTTCTCTCAAGGTAAAAAAAATATAAAAATTAAAATAAGAAAAATATTGAAAACCAATCGACATGAGGAAAATGTTACTTATTCCCTAATATATATACTTGTGTGGACAAATCAAATGTACATGTATGACCATAATACATGTCAACAAACCGTGAAATATTTAGCACTGATAATATGCCTTCCGTTATTTTTTAAAAGTTGGTAACAAACATTTCCAAATGAATATTAATATGGTGACATCGATACAGGGGTAAAAAATGGTAAAAGTTGTTTGGATATAAATGACATGTCGCTTGCTTGACACCAATTCTTGACTTATTCTGGGACGGTATTTTTTTTTTTTCAGAAACTGCTGATAAGAATGTGAACACAGAGTGTCAGAAAATGGCAGTTCAGGCATTGGTACTCCTAGATGGTGTTATAAAACAGGTACTATCAACAAGCTATAATCTGGAATCTGGATTAATAATATGGAAAGCAGATCCAAATCCCGATTAAAACATTGAGAAAAACATTCTAATTGTCTAAAATAACTTTCTACAAAAAATTAAAACTTATTTATGTGTGTTTTTAATTCAAATTCATTATGGGCAATGTAAACAATAAGCTATTTGTCAAATGGAATTACAAATTATCTCTCTCTCTCTCTCGTAAAATGAATGATGCAAATTCCTTGTGAAAGCATCAGGATTTACATTATTAATTTCACGAGGGATAGACAATTCTTATGCTCCACTGAAACTTGTGAGATATTATCTATGTATTATATACATATCTTTTTATCGACAGGAATTCCATAGTGAGGCATCTGTGACGTGATGTTGCCGGGGAGTGTGACAAGAGATATAATCACGACAAAGAGGTGTAGCATATCAGTGTGTTCCTGACACCATTCACTTTATCACAGTGCTGCCTCGGATATACAACAACGTCAGAACATCAGAACATTGTATGAATCGTGCAGGACAGCTATCTGAGGCAATCAAATATGTACAGACAGGGCTCTGGACTAACATATGCCAGACATACGGTACAGGGGCAAGTTAAATTGTACTGTGGGCAACCTACTTTTTAACATTTTGCACCTTTGATGCTTTTGCTACTTGCCCTGACTTGCTCTGCAGGCAAGTAACTCAGAATGTTAGTCTAGAGCCCTGACAGCCCTGGATGCAAGATATTTGTAGATTTCTTGATTTAATATGTCAAAAATCGAGTGGAGAGAATACATGTACCACAACAATCAGGAATCTTCATAATTGCATTGCAGATGTGTACCTCATAAACATGATAAAAGAGTCGAAAATTCCATTGATTACTCTCTTTTCAATACTGTAGACAGGGATGATTTCATCCACTCTACTAATATAATAGCTTGTAGACTGTACCTTCATTTAACTCCCTGTAGTTTTATCTACATGCAACAATATAGCAAAAGACTTCTTGACCTATCGCCTATGACATTCTGAAATGAATACAAAATTCAGAATATGTGCTTTTGGCATAACTTGTTCAGTAATAACATGTTAAATCAAGTACCGGTAACAGACAGCATATAGCTTGAATATGTTTCTTGGTTACCGGTAATTCTGTAATATGGAAAACCTTTCAGATGTTCTAATGTTGATCATCCAATGATCCATGGTGCGACGAGACATTTCATTGGTCGGCATAGCGTGCATAACAAAATGGCATTTAGCATGTTCATCGCAACAGCCTACGACAGGGATGGGAAACCACACGTGGCAAGTGGCTCCCATCTTCACACAGTTGGAAGCATCTCGCTTGACCACGATTAGTGCTTGTAAAACAACTAAAAGATGTTTTATTTTCGATTTTTAATGATTTTTTGAAAATCAATGGTACAACACAAATGCAATCCAGTTGGCCTACATGTACAATAATCAATTGGGCAGTTTACAATAACGGGTATATGTAATTTGTTTGAAAATATGGTCGCAATATGGTACTTTTCCTAATATAAGTAAAAAATCACGAACGGGTCGTACTGATAGGTTTACGTACTCTCCTGCTATAGTAAAAGTATGGCGTACAGTGTACGTCCTGATTTGGGTACAGGCTACTGTACGACCCTTTCGTGGCATGCAGGCCCGGATAACAAGAGAGGTTACCATTGGCATTGTTACAAACCTTTCTATATTTTGTAGATTTTGCAAAGCATCCTCATTTCTTTTCTGCTTGTTCACATCTGTAATAAAGAAGCATCCGGAGGTTAGAAAGAACAATAGGTCTACTAAGATGGAGGAGTGATCGAAAGATAGAATCTGATGGATGGATTGATAGATAAATAAGTTGTGATACATAGAAAGAGATGCTCAATATTATGTTTCTACGTCATCAAGTGACATATATGGAACGGTGGAGGGGATTATCACGAGTATAGCGCCTCCACGTCACGATCAAGCGTCGTCTGAAGCACACGACTATTGCCTACTTTTAAACTTCCCGTCAAACTTGGGAATTTACAGACCACTTTTCTACTATTACATTATTTTAAAATCACGACATCGCACTCCCCCCACAGAACGACGTTCTAGATTAATAAGCTTAATGCAAACATAGCCATTCTGCAGTGCCAGAGGATATTTCACAGATGCAGATCAACGCTATATAATGGTTCAGGGGATATAAAACCTTACGTCTATAGACTACATAAGTCAGACTATGATCTTGGTATTATTCGCTCACTAGCGTTGAGTTATGACTGCATTACATGAACTGATATCGCTTCGTTCATGCTTGCATGCGATGTTTTAGAATGTTGCTGCTGAATAATGGTATCGTTATACTGTAATTACATTTTAGAATACTATGAATATCTACAATATTTTACACACCTATTCGAAATGTAATATTAAAACATGAATTGTTAAAGTCAACGCTACTTTAAGGAACATCTTTCTACAGAACTGAACACAATTGTGCGTGTCTTACGCATGTAACTTGGTACACACTACCTTGACGAATTCATGTCCAATTAAAGAAGTCGTGATATTATCAGGAACCAATGGCGGCTCTCTGTGCAAAGTTGGTCGATCCAAAGATACACAGTCCATGTTTTTATGATTACAATTGGAACGCAGTCACGGGGCAGTCTAAACCAACTCTCAACAACACTGGGGACCAGTGTTTTCTTTGTGAAAATTAATAGAAGGGGAATATTGACCTATACCTCAAGTGAGCTCCTCTCAAAATAAAACCATACGAGTGTTGCAAGGGTTGTACACGTTTTAATCGTATTGGAATCAGACCTGATCGGTCTTCACGTCATTCCGGCAATCACGCAGTTATTCTTTCTCAATCTGTATGTGTTCCCAATCAATCCTGCTTCTTTCTCCAGTCAATATTCTGCTGATATCTTGCATCTTGATCAATGGTAAGAATTGACGTGGAACGTCTTTATTTAAGACTAACCCCAAGTTAATGAAATGTCAAGTGTCAAGACACAAAATGTCATGCTATGGGTTCAGATATTTAATTGAAATGTGTTGGTTTTTGCAGAGGCGATTTTTTGTCCCCCTCTATATCCCTATTTCACTCTCTCTGTCTCTCTCTCTTCTCTCTCTCCCCTCTCTTCTCTCTCTCTCTCCCTCGCTCTCTCTCCTCTCTATCTCCGATCTCGCCCCTCTCTCTTCTCTCTCTCCCTCCCTCCCTCGCTCTCTCCCCTCTCTCTTCTCTCTCTCCCTCCCTCCCTCGCTCTCTCTCTCCTCTCTCTTCTCTTCTCTCTCTCTCCCTCGCTCTCTCTCCTCTCTATCTCCGATCTCTCCCCTCTCTCTTCTCTCTCCCTCCCTCCCTCGCTCTCTTTCTCTCTCCTCTCTCTCTCCCTCGAGCTCTCTCCTCTCTATCTCCGCTCTCTCCCCTCTCTTCTCTCGCTCTCTCC
>JAUTBZ010127795.1:0-31564 GCA_032361785.1 Lepetodrilus galriftensis | reverse complement strand
GTGGATCATTGAAATTGCATGGTTCAAAGGTGAGTTTTTGCTGCTTCTGGTTGGCAGATGCACTCATCAGTACTGACCAATCAATGTAGTGTTGATTGGCCTTCGTACCTAAAAATGAGACATTAACAACTGCTTGAAAGGAGTCAATAGCTGTTTCGATTTCTCTCACTTTGTCTTGAATATTGATTTCTTTTCCATTGTAGAAGTAGCCATCTTGGGTAAATAATACTTTGGGTTTAGTTTGCCCAAAGCGCTCAATCACGCTTTGGGCGCCAAAATCAGGAGAAGTCGATGTCCAGATGGCGCCTAAGCTGGTTGTGGCGAGCATGGCTACGATGGTTTCAGGGATGTTGCCCATATAGGCAGCGACCCTATCGCCTTTTTTTATGTCTTGTGCTTTAAGCCAGTTTGCGATTATCGTCACTTGTTGAAGCAAGTCTTTGTGGCTGAGTGAATATGTTTTTTGATCTTCAGCTTTGAAGAAAATAGCAATCTCATTGGTATTTGCTTTATCAAAGGAGTAGCGCAGTAAATTTTCGGCATAGTTTAATGTGGCATTAGGAAACCAAACCGCCTTTTCAATATCATCGCCTTGTATCAGAATGTCTTTATTTTTTTGACCAATAATTTTTGTAAAGTCCCAAAAATAGGACCAAAAGGATGTTGGTTCAGTGATAGACCAATTATAGAGTTGTTGAAAATTTTTTACCTTAACACCCTCGTTTTGAAGGGTTTGCATAAAAACAGTGACTTCTGCGGATTCAATTTGCTGACGACTGGGTGTCCATAATAGTGTGTTTTTATTTTTCAAGAATTAAAGCCCTTCCATTTTATTCCTTAAGCTTAATAATTAATTGTCCTTCAGAAACATGAATATCTTCAACGCCATCGGCAAATGATTTCCAGAAACCTTCATCACCACCAAATTCCTGAATAAGATCAACGTTTTTAAGATTGCCCAGCCATGCATTAGGGATAGGAACGCCCCAAACTTTAACGCCTTTTAAAATAACGATAGGTTTACCATTAGCATAAGCCAATTCAGCGCCCGCATTCACTTTAAGTGTCTTACCACCTAATATCGGGAAGTCAGGATCAAGCGGTAAGATCATTTTAAAGCTGGCAAGATTATCGGATAGATCAATAGCCGCTTTGTCAGCAAGATCCGTATTTTTTGCCAACATAGCATTAAGCTCTTTCTCGCTAAAGCTCACTTCACGCTTTGCGCCCACTTCGGTATAGGCTTCTGGTTCCATGGTTTTTATAGCGTTACTATCATTATCGCTGGCTGTTTTTTCCTCTGTAAAAGTAGGTAAGCCAAATTGTTTGAGTTTTTGATTAAGCGTAGATTCTTCGCGTTGATTAAGCTCAACGGCTTCAAACTTTTTTGGGAATAGGTAGTGATTTATGACAAAAACGGTAGCAACTACTGAAAGAATAACAGTAATAAGCATTATGCCTAAGGTTCTAAGGCAACCCCCTTTTTTTTGATGAGTTTCTTGAGGGTTTAAGCTTTGTGGATTGAAGTTTTGATTATCCATGAGTTAAGGCTATGTATTGTATTGCTACTTATCATACAGATTTTCTGTCTGTTGTGATATTTTTGCCAACATTAGTGAATTCCTTTCTTGTTTCTCTTAAATATTATAAACTGACGAGATGGAGGAATAAATATGAATTATGCAAAAATAACTTTTATCGCCACTCTTTTATTAGCCCTATTAAATGGCTGTAATGCAGACAGCAATACTTGTGAATCGCCAGAGAAACATCAAAACAGTACTGTAAAAAATGGGGTCAAACTCAGTATTGAAATTACGCGATGCAGTAATGAAAATCTGCCCATAAAAATTAAATCAGTCGTGACAAATGAAAGCAGTTTTCCTGTTATTTATAGGGTGCATAGTGTTGGCTATCCTGCTATCAACACGACGGTTTCCAATAGATACTTTTCCCCTACAATGCCGACTAATAAAAATGACCCACCAGCTCACGGTGCAGCTATTGACTATGGCACTATAAAAGCGGGAGAAAATTATATTCGAGAAACAACATGGGATAACAGGCTTACAGTTGGCCTTACTGCACCAAACGGCGACTATAATATTTCAGCTCACTTCACCCAAGTGCCTAAGGCTCACATTTATAATGATAATGTCACTCGAATAAAAACATCTGTTCTAGTAAAAAAAGAGAATTCTGAAAGTTTTATCACGCCAAAAGAAGCTATGAATCTTGCTTTAAATGATATCAGAGTATCTAGCTGGCTCGATGCACATGAAGGAATTTTGTGTTCATCCAGATTAACTTATAAAAATGGTCAATGGTTTCCGTCACTTAAAAATGATGATTATTATGAGCAGAGCCAATCAGGGAAGGTATGTTCAATAACGTTGCTAAAAAATAAAATATACCGCTTTAACTTAGCCGATAAGTTTTATTCTCCAAGTGAAATCATTAAAGAGATTAGTGCGTTAAGGTAATTTTAGTTATAAGTTTATCTTTAATCGCACTTAAGATAACTAAGATGCTGATTTTCAGGTGTATGGTGTTTTCTATAGGCTGGCTAATTCCTTAACCATTTTTTTATTGATTTGTTGATACACTGAAGTGGATAGTTTTCGTAAAGATTCTGACTTTATTTTACCCGTAATAGAGTAGGCAACATGCGCATCCATCCAATAAAAAGAGTTAACTTTATCGGTGTTTTTTAAGTGAAAGGCTTGGTCGTGATAGTGGGGGCTTTTTGATACCAATAAGGTTATGCGCTTTCCTTCGGTATTTTCAAACATCAGTTGCGCGGCTGGCTTGCCTTCACGCATGGCGAGTAATCGACCGCCAAGAAGATTATAGCCATACTCTTGCAAATTGGGCACGGTGAGTGGATGATCTATACGTTTTGATAACCATGCGACGAGATGAGCTTCCTTATCTGCATTCACTTCTACAGGGTGGATGACTTCAACGGTATAGACTTGGTGGGCTGATATGGCAGAGTTGACGAAGCTTTTTGTGTTTTGTGTCATTGGTTGGGATAAGTCATGGGCAAACCATCCAGCGCTTGCGCCTATGACTATAAAAAATAAAGAAGCCGCCATGGAGTAATGCCATGATGTTCGTTGGAAACTTGCTTTATCTTTTTTACTTTTTTGTTGTTTCGCCTCTTTCTCAAGTTTCTTGATGTCTAATTGCTCAGGTATTACTGCAAAATCTGCCTTCTTGAAATGCGTAGCGATAGCTTTGTTTTGTTGCTGCCACTCATGTATTTGTTGCGCAACCTTAGGATCTTTAAGCATTAAAGCTTCTACGGCTTCAACTTTTTCTGCTGAGAGTTGCTTGTCAACGTAAGCATGCAAATCATCTTCTTTAATTTCTATCGTAACTTTTTTCATTTGACGCTTCTCAATACGGTTTGTGAGGGACTTGTCTCACCGTTCATTAATGCTTGGAGAGTTTTTCTGGCACGTGATAATCGTGACATCACTGTGCCTAATGGAATGTCTATTATTTTGCTGATTTCTTTGTAGCTGAACCCTTCTACGCTTACTAAGAGTAAAACTTGGCGCTGTTCTTCAGGTAATTGTTGCATACAAAAATCAATATCTTGAATTAAAATATCTGATTTATGGGGCTCAAGTTCGTGCGTTAATTGTTCAATTTCTGCTGTCATTTGAGGTTGTCTACCTAGTTTTTTTAGATGATTTACATATAGATTATGTTGCATGGTAAATAGCCATGCGCGTAATGATGTGCCGGGTTGCCAGAGTTGTTTTTTATTTATTGCACGCTCTAGGCAATCTTGTACAAGATCATCTGCTTGGTCTTGCTGGTAAAGTAAAGAGTATGCATATCGCCGTAATGCAGGAATACATTGCTCTAGTTCTACTATAAATTCTGGCATGTTTATTATCTATTCATATCAAAAATATTCGCTTAGTTACATTAATTAAATAAGCGAATATTTAGATTATGGAAGTGTAGCAGGCGTAGTATAAACCCAATCTCTACCTTTAACAGGGGTATGACAGGCTATACAGGATTGATTTAAATCTTTATCGTCACCATAAGGTTTTTGCTCCATGCCTAACCAACGAGCCCAACCCCAGCCAGTACCATTAGCTTTATATTTTTCACTGTCTTTTATCATAAATTCAGCATGAATAAACTCATCAGGGGCGATTGCAGTGGGCCAATTTTTTTCAGTGGTTTGTTTCCAGACTAACTTGCCAAGAATAGCACCATCAGGCCATGGGTTAGTCTGCTTGGAGCGTGCTGCTGCTACAGCAATATCATTACCCAGTATAATTCTCATCGATTTATTATCAGTTCGATGGGATGCTGATATGACTTTCCAGTCTTTATAGTTTTCGGGTAGTTCGATGCCGTCTAGATTTGCTTGTACTTTTTTTGTATGTTCAGCAGCATTTACTAATGATGTTGTTATCGTAAAAATCAGTGCGGTAATGACTGATGCTTTTTTAATATTCATATCGTTCTATTATTCTCAGTTAATGGTTATTTTGAAGTTCAAAGACTACGAGTAGGGCAGCTTAAGGCTTTGCAATATGCCAAAGTGACTTAACGCCTTCACCCGTTGTGTCTCCTGGGTTTTTGTCTTTAATCCAGCGATATAGAGGTTTTTTATCAAATGCCCACTGTTTGGAGTTGTCTGCGCGCGTAATAATAGAAAAACGACCGCTAGCTTGTGTATTTGCTTTGGCTAATAGCGGTGGCCATTTAATAGCACAACCCTTGTTACAGTTTGAAATATTGGGTTTATCTTTATTAAAGGTATAGAGCGTCATTCCGCTATTATCGGTAAGTACTTTGCCTAAGTTTGTTACACGCTGTTGTACAGGAGTAGCCTCATTGCCATATTGATTATTGCTACAGCTGGAGACTGTGAGTGCAATGCTTGTAGCAACAAAAATTCCAGCTGCTTTTAAGCGTATTGATGTGTGTATAGGAGTTGTCATAATAAATCTCATAGTGTTAAAAGTATGATGATGCGTTTATTTTGCAGTCATCTAACTAGAAGAACATTCTCAAGTGGGTTTTATTCCATTCATATGAAAATATTTAATTATTGTGGAAATAAATTGCTTAGAAGAGGGCTTTGGTGTTTGTATAGCAAACTACCGCGAGAAAGCTCGCGGTAGATAATGCAAAGTGATATGTAACTATTATGGTTTAGCAACAACCCATGTGCCGCCACTTGGATGAGCAAGTCCTTGTCCATTGGTGTCATTAGGTTTCTTATCTGTTTTCCAATGATATAAAGGTTGGTCTTTGTAAGCCCATTGATGCTTGCCTTCGCTATTTACAAAATGGGTGTAATCTCCACGGTTAATATCTTTTGCATCGGCATAAAGAGGAGGCCAAGCAGTTAAGCAAGGCCCTTTGCAAACAAGGCCTGATGTCGTTTCATTATCTAAAACGTAAAGGCTTAACCAGCTGGGATCTGTTAAAACAATGTTTTGGTTTGTGGTGCTGTATTTGCTTACAGGCAGAGGCTGGGCTACAAACCAAATATTTTCATCATTCTCACCCACTGTATCGCCTGCGACGTTGTCATCAACAAAACGATACAAAGGAATACCACGATATGCCCACTGCTTATCGCCGTTGTCTCTTGTGACTAGGCTGTAGTTGCCGCTAGCTTTGGCGTCTTTTTCTGCCAATAATGGTGGCCATTCAATTGCACAACCATCGTTACAGCTAGAGCCATTAGGCTTGCTTTTATCATTGGTGAAGGCATAGAGTGTTTTGTGATTTGTATCGGTGAGTACGGTGACTTTATTGCTAGTACCACCCGTATTTACATCAGCATTCCATTTGCTGACAGGCGGAACTTGGGCAACATACCAAAGTGATTTAACTTCTTCTCCTGTCGTGTCACCTGGCGCATTATCGTTAATCCAGCGATACAAAGGTCTGCTATCCAACGCCCACTGTTTACTGTTATCAGCACGCGTAATAATAGAGAAACGACCTTTTGCTTGTGCATCATCTTTAGCGATTAAAGGCGGCCATTTGATCGCACATCCATCGTTACAATTTGAAACATTGGGCTTATCTTTATTAAAGGTGTAAAGCGTCATGCCAGTGTTGTCTGTAAAAACTTCCCCTAAGTTTGTTATGTGCTTAAGTACGGGGGCAGTGGTGTCGGAACTGTTAGTACTGCCGCCGCCACAGGCGGTAATACTAGTGACAATGGCTAGCATTGCTATTAAAGTGCTTGGGTTTTTGAGTGAAAACATAGTCATAAAATAATCTCTTTTGTTTGTAGTAGGATGACTCGTTATTACACGGTCATCTATCTAGGCAAACACTTTAAAAAGAATTTTATTCCATTGCTTGTAATTTATTTATTTGAGTTGATAAGGAATAAATCGCTTTCTACATTGTTGGTAGGAAGTATGAGGGTTTGGTCAAAGTATTAAATACGGGATAAAATTGCTGATAATTTTATATTGCCTTAAAAGTATCAAATCCATTGCTACAAGAACAAACTGATAATACACTCAGCCCAAATGAAATTAGATGTTAATAAATTACAATGTACTCGTGGCGACCGTGAGTTGTTTTCCAACTTATCATTTACGTTGGAAGCAGGGCAGTTGATGATGCTAGAAGGTCGTAATGGTAGCGGTAAGACAACTTTATTGCGCGCCTTGTGTGGTTTATACCTGCCAGATGAAGGAGAGATTTTATGGCAAGGTAAATCCATCAAGAAACAAGATGAGATTTATCGTGCTGAGTTATTGTATTTAGGTCACCTTAATGCGATTAAAGCAGATATGACGGTGCTGGAAAACTTACGCTTTAATACGTTATTGGCAGGAGAATCAGTAACAGATAACGACTTGATGGATGCGTTGGATACGATTGGCTTATTTGCTTTTGAAGATTTCCCCACCAGTCAACTATCTCAAGGTCAAAAACGCCGTGTGGCTTTAGCGCGCTTATTGCTTAGCAAAGCAACACTATGGATTTTAGATGAGCCTTTTGTAGCGCTGGATGTTGTGGCTGTTGAATTATTGCAATCAATTATTGCAAAACATATTGAAAAAGGCGGCATGGTTATTCTTACAACCCATCAAGAAGTACCATTAACGACGGGAGAAATTGTACGGCTTTCATTGAATGATCCCCACATGACAGCCGATGAAGTTCCAGAGAATCTTTATGCTTAACGCTTTCTGGTTATTATTAAAACGTGATTTACTACTTGCCTTGCGCCGTCGTAGTGAAGTTTTTACGGTACTCTTTTTCTTTATGGTAGTGATTAGTTTATTTCCCTTAGGTGTAGGTACAGAAGACAAAATTTTAAAACAAATTGCCCCAGGTGTCGTTTGGATTGCAGCATTGTTGGCATCGACTTTGGCGCTTGATCGTTTGTTTGCGAGTGATTACTTGGATGGTACTTTAGAGCAGTTAACACTAGCACCCCAATCGTTATCAATTATGGTCTTTGCAAAAATGGTGGCGCATTGGTTATTAACGGGTTTGCCGTTGGTTCTAATTTCGCCATTAGTTGGCTTGTTTTATCACCTCCCTTTCGACTCAATAAAAATAATGGTGTTGGTATTGTTATTGGGCACGCCAATTTTAAGTATGGTGGGCGCGATTGGTGCGGCACTGACTTTGGGTTTACGCGGTGGTGGTGTTTTGGTCTCGTTATTGGTATTGCCTTTTTACCTGCCTGTTTTGGTGTATGGCTCAGGCGCGATTGCGACAAGCATGCTTGAGGGTATCAGTATTCAGCCTTATCTCATGCTTCTTTCTGCTTTTGCTTTATTGGCGATTATATTTTCACCTTGGGCAACGGCAGCTGCATTGAAGATTTCTATAGAATAGGGATAAAAAAGTCAGCTTACTTTGCTGTATAAGACAGAAAGCAAGCTGTTTATATTCCTTTAATCTCTCGAGCGAGCTACTTTTACTCAGTTTCTACGATGAAAGTATCCCAATCATCACTGGGTATATTGGTGTCCCCCCAGTTGCTTAGGAATAATACTTTAGTGCCGTCTGGGCTAGGGCCCACCATGGATGAGTGTGCAGAAATATGAGTCTGTGCAAAGCGTTGTACTGTTTTACTATCATCCAGTTTTAGGGCAAAGACTTCTCTCACACCTTTATTTTTCCATAGGTATCTCGTATTAACATAACACCAGCCGGGGCGCTTAAAGTTTCGACAACTCACATGACCACCGTTATATTTATCGGGCAGTAGCTGTGTACGAGGTGAACCATCAAGCGGGTACATCCAAATACCATTGAGAGATTGCCCATTTAAAATTCCAAAACCAAACTGTACATAAACTTCATTGCCGTTCACATCCAGTCCTAAATCACCATGGTTGCCGTGTTCGGCTAAACGACGAATATGGTTGAGTTTTTTATCATATTGTTCAATCGAATATTCCTGCTCTTGATTGCCTAATTTGCTTCGATAATTAACGATCACATAGTTACCTAGGGCAGAGATGGAAGCCCAGTCAAACATTTGATTATCATTTCCTAGAATATTTGGGTCAAAGTTACCATTGCCATCTTCCTTATACCATTTGAGTGGTAAGGTCTTCTCAGCGATAATTTTATTGATGTCCTTATGACCATAAAGATCCTGAAGTTGGAACGTTATTAGTGTCACTAGGTTTGTATTCTTTTTACGACCAGAGAAAACGGCATACTGGCTTTGAAAATCAAGATTGGCTTCGTATTTTCCTAATAATACTTCGTCATACTCATCTCCTGAGAAGGTAACCAATGGCTTGTAATCAATGGTATTGTTTTGACGGTTGATTGTTGCTTTAGTGAAGATAAAGCTGTTATTTCTTCTATCCATTCCGTAAAAAACATTGGCTTGCCATGTTGACCACTTTATTTCAGAGACTGAGCCTCTAATAAGCCTATTTTTGGTGATTAAGCTTTCAGAATAATCATTAGCATTATAGATGCGGTAACCCAGCCTAATTAGGCTCATGTCGGCATTCCATGATTGTGTTTTGGGGTAGGAGTGTGCATTTCCTGACTGTTGTACTCGGTCGGTAATACGTGTGACTTTACTCTTAAAAACAGGGTCAATATAACTGCCTAGATGGGCGGGTTTTGGTACATCTGCCTGAATTTTATCGGTTAACCCTGTTTCACTGTTTGGGTATTTTTTACTGCCTAGATATTCATTGCAGTAGTCAATATCATAAACTTCAGCCGTATTTTTGTGGCTATTACAGCGCTCGTTGTACTTCCAAAGTGGTTTTACTGTTTCTAATCCATCTTTGAACGGGGTGTCGCTACCGACTTCCAAGGCTACATCATGTGCATCCATATCATTCTTGAAGGTGTAGGCCATTAATGCATCAAGAGGTTTAAGTGCGCCTTGCATTTGTGCTACAGGCTTGTTACCACTGGCATAACCATGTGTGGCAGGCGAGAAAACTTGATAATCTTTATGATCAGCAGGAATGGAATCAAGCAGTGCGTATTCACTTAAGACGATACGACTATCTGTATTGTTTATGCCATTTTTATAGAATCGCAAAAAAAGCGCATTGGTATTTGCGGGAAGGTTACGCATGGATTTGCTGGTCATAT
This sequence comes from Lepetodrilus galriftensis, assembly GCA_032361785.1. Classification (NCBI taxonomy): domain Eukaryota; kingdom Metazoa; phylum Mollusca; class Gastropoda; order Lepetellida; family Lepetodrilidae; genus Lepetodrilus; species Lepetodrilus galriftensis. The sequence goes on along the minus strand of JAUTBZ010127795.1, from coordinate 21,964 downwards.
CAAAGGCAAACCATGGATCAAGTGCCATTATAAATCGACCATTTTCACCGTAACCCTTTTTAGAAAAATAGCTAAGGATAGAGAAAGCATCGCCTCCACCAGATGAATGACCCAATACGCCAATGCGCGTAGTATCAAGATAAGGCAATATGTCATTTTCAGCTGTGAGCATAGACTCAAACCGCTCAATATCATATCCCGCTGTACTTGCTTTTACATCTTTTACAAAGATAACGCTATAACCGTGACTCACAATAAACTCTAATAAAGTTTTATAGTTATCTGGGTTTTGGCTTCCCCAACCGGGTGAGAATAAAACCACCGGAGTTGGTTTGTTTTTGCTGATGTCAGTAGGGTATAACCAGAAGGATTTTCCATCTTTGGCCGTTTTGCGAGAGGTTTTGTGTTTGCCTAATGTTCCGTATTGTTTTTCTGAGTTATTATTTTTGACGGTAAATTTTGCTTTTGCTTTTAGCTCAAACTTATTATGGAAAAATAGACGTGTTTCATAATCTCCTGCAGGCATTGATTTTTTATCTTTTGTTAGTTGGTTTTTACCTGTATGTACCCAGTTCCAAGCAATCACGTTTTTCCAGTCATTGCTTGCATCTTTATGGTATATGCCCGCCCAATCTTGGTCTCCAGATATTTTTCCTGCTATAGAAACAGAGATGGTGTCATTGGGGAGATATTCAGCTTGAGAGACTGTAATTTTAGGCTTAGTTGTGTTTGATGGTGGCTTGCCAACTATCCAGCCTTGAGGTACATCACAAGGTGTTGCAAAATCTTTTTCTTCAGCAGTAGAGGGGTTGTAGGCATGGGTGATTACTTGCGCACATGCAACGCCAAGGTTATCTACAATGGCTTGTAGCTCCTTTTTGGAATCTACTTCTTGATATTTTTTTTGTTTAATCATTGCATTAACTTGAGCCAGATTATTTTCGTTAACCCCTGTAATGCCCGCTGCTTCATAGTCTTTCACAGTAGGTGTTGATTGTGTGCTTTTAGAATAATTAGCAATGGTTTGAATGGCTTTTTGCTGACTGGTGATGGTGCCTTCACCGCCGCAAGAGGCAAGTGAGATGGTTATGAGAAGGATAGAGAAAAATTTAATATATGTATGCATGATAAACAACCTGTTTGACGTGATAATTATATTTATTGAACGAGTCTAGCTTATATTTATTCATTTTTTGCTTAAGGCCTAGAGTTGATACTCTACATTGACCCAATAAAAAAGCCTATTTTGCCGATAAACGGTGTGTCTTTCTTCTTAACTTAGATAGAAAAATAAAAATAAGTTCAGTTTGATTTCAGCTTGTCATGACATTATTGATATTTACCGTTTCAAACTAGTCTATGTTAGTGTAAATTTAAGTATTTTTGAGTTAAGGTCACACGTATATTCAACCCCCGATTGAGATTTTTAAGGTTCTCCAATAAAAACGATGAAAATAAACTGGTTTAAGTACGCTGCCCCGATGAATTTCTATTCGCTTGCGGGTAAAACGATTCCCTTCTTTTGGGTTCTTGCTGTCATATTTTTAGTGGCTGGCTTGTATTGGGGATTCTTTAAAACACCGAACTCACTTGATAACGGTATGAAAGAATATTACCGCATTATTTTTGTACACCTTGGTTCGGTGTGGATGGCGATGTGGCTGTATATAATGATGGTTTTTTGGGCGTTAGTGGGTTTGGTTTTTAATACTCGCTTGTCTTATATGATGGCATCGGCAACCTCGATTACAGGTACATTTATGACCGTAATTGCACTTATATCGGGTGCGATTTGGGGTAAGACTAGTTGGGGAACATGGTGGGATTGGGATCCTAAATTAACGACATTTCTCATTTTGCTCTTTATTTATATCGGTTATATTGCATTACAGTCAGCGATTGAAGATACACGTCGCTCGGATAAAGCATCAGCATTGCTGGCTTTAGTGGGGTTGGCGTTAGTTCCCGTTATATATTCTGCGGTTAATTGCCCAGACCCCACACAATGTGCTTCACTACACCAAGAGTCATCAATGAAAAATATAGAGTCAAATATTTTAATTGGTATCGGATTAACTACTTTTGGTTTTTGGATGTACAGTTTTGCCACTATTTTTATGCGCGTAAGAAATATTATTTTAGAACGTGAACGAAAAGCTACTTGGGTGTCTAAATTGAAGGAAATGAGTTAATGACGGCATTATTAGGTAACTACGCAAGTTATATTTTAGGCGCTATGGGTGCGGCACTGTTTTTTATGTTGCTTGAGCCACTACTTTTAATGATGAAACGGCGTTCGGTGATACAAGAAGTGAGGCGTTTTAAACGTCTTGAAGAAAGACAAAAGCGTGATAAGAGCGCATAAATAGATTGGAATAGGTAAGGTTATGAAAGCAAGAAATAGACGTATTGTATTTGTTTTATTGGCATTGCTAACCGTCGGTGGTGCATCGGCATTAATTAGCAAGGCCATGGAAGGCAACTTAAACTATTTGTATGCACCTGAGCAAGTATTAGCGGGTGAAGTTCCTGCTGGTACCGTGTTTAGACTGGGTGGACTCGTTAAAAAAGGAAGTTTAAAGCGCAGTGATACCAAGCTGGAAGCCCGTTTTATTGTGTCTGATAATCGCGGTAATGAAATAACCGTCGTAACGAATAATATCCTGCCTGATCTTTTTCAAGAAGAAAAAAGCCAAGTATCGCGCGGTAAAATGAATGATAAAGGTGAGTTTATTGCCGAAGAAGTATTGGCTAAGCATGATTCAGAATATATGCCAGAAGAGCTTAAAGATGTGCTAGCCAAAGAACATACGCCTGCACCGACTAAAGTGGATGGATCAGAAGTTAACGCAATAAAGAGTCAAAAATTATGATACCTGAGATTGGGCACTTTGCTTTAATTCTCGCTCTATCGGTAGCGGTTGTACAGGGGCTGTTTCCACTATGGGGCTCAATGACGGGTAAGCAACATTGGGTAGCAATGGCAAAACCAGCTGCCTACGGGCAATTATTATTCATGATAATTTCTTTTGCCTGTTTAACCTATGCTTTTGTAGCTAATGATTTTTCAGTAAAATATGTAGCAAATAACTCAAATTCGCAAATGCCAACGATGTTTCGTGTATCCGCTGTTTGGGGCGCGCATGAAGGCTCATTATTATTGTGGGCCATGATTTTATCTGGTTGGGGCGCGGCGGTCGCTTTCTTTAGTAAGGGTATTCCTCCTATTATGCTGTCACGTGTATTAAGCATTATGGGCTTGGTCGGTGTTGGTTTTATGCTTTTTGTAATTGTCACATCAAATCCATTTGAGCGTCTTTTACAAATCCCTTTAGAAGGTCGCCAACTCAATCCTCTGTTGCAAGATTTTGGCTTAGTTATTCACCCGCCGATGCTTTATATGGGTTATGTGGGTTTATCAGTCGCTTATTCTTTTGCCATGGCCGCTATGATTGGTGGGTCACTGGATGCCTCATGGGTACGCTGGGCACGTCCATGGACAAATATTGCATGGACCTTTTTAACCCTAGGTATCGCCTTAGGTAGTTGGTGGGCGTATTACGAACTAGGGTGGGGCGGCTGGTGGTTCTGGGATCCTGTCGAAAATGCCTCATTAATGCCATGGATAATCGGCACAGCTTTGATTCATTCATTAGCAGTGACAGAGAAACGTGCCACCTTTAAAACGTGGACAATTTTATTATCTATTTTAGGTTTCTCACTAAGTTTATTGGGTACATTCTTAGTGCGTTCGGGCGTATTGACCTCGGTTCATTCCTTTGCTTCAGACCCTGGACGTGGTCTGTTTATCCTTATTTTCTTGTTAGTGGTTATTGGCTCCTCGTTGGTGTTATTTGCTTTTCGAGCACACAAGCTTCGTTCAATCGGTACTTTTTCATTAATTTCGCGTGAATCTGGCTTGCTGGTAAATAACGTTATCTTATTGGTAATGACTGCAACTGTATTATTGGGGACTTTATACCCTTTAATTATTGATGCATTAAATGCGGGTAAAATCTCTGTCGGGCCTCCTTACTTTAATAGCATTATGGTGCCTTTAGCAATTGTGTTATCAGTTGTTATGGGCTTTGGTTTTCATCTACGCTGGAAAAATGACTCAATACAAAGAGTGATGAAAAAGGTGTGGATTCCATTAATCATCAGTTTGGTTATGGCATTCGTATTGCCTTTGCTTGTGGTGTCAGAGTTTAATTACAAAACGGTAATGGGCTTGTTTGCTGGTAGCTGGATTACATTGTCAGCATTAATGTGGGTGATAAATCTTGGGCGCTCTCCTTTCAAAATGCCTCTGGCAAGCTGGGGTTCGGTGATTGCGCATATAGGTATGGCAATGTCGATTATTGGTATTACTTTAGTATCACTATATGATACCGAAAAAGATGTACGTCTGGAGGCTGGACAAAGCTATGAAATGGCAGGTTATAAGTTTGCCTTTATAAGTGTTGAAGCACAAAAAGGTGATAACTACACAGCCAATCGTTCTACCATGGAAATCACTCAAGATGGGAAGCATGTCACAACCATCCATCCAGAAAAGCGTGATTACGGGCGTGATGCGATGCCTATGACAGAAGCAGGAATTGATGCAGGATTTACCCGTGATTTATTTGTTGCATTGGGTGAGCCCTTAGGTAAGGGCGCTTGGAGTTTCCGTATATATCATAAGCCTTTTGTTCGCTGGATTTGGTTAGGAGCTATTTTGATGGGCTTGGGTGGTTTATTAGCCGCATTAGATAAACGCTATCGCCGTATGCGTAAAATAGCGGTAGATGTGGTGCATGAGCCTAAAGACAAACAGGTATCAACTGAGCAAGTAGCTTCGGTATAGTAAATATGAATAAAAAATTCTTTATCCCTTTAGTAGCCTTTATGAGCTTGATTGGTTTGATGTTGTTTGGCTTATCTAACGATCCAAAACTTATTCCATCCCCTTTTATTGGTCAACCAGCACCTGCATTTACCCTGCCACGGCTTTACAAGCCCGAGAAAACAGTTTCTGTTGAAGAAATGAAAGGCAAGGTATGGGTACTTAATCTGTGGGCATCGTGGTGTCATTCATGTCGTGCAGAACATGCGGTGTTGTCTCGATTTATTGCTAAAGAAAAAGTTCCCACTATTGGTTTAAATTATAAAGATTATGGTACAGAAGATTACGGTGATGCTGCGCTGCAGTGGTTAGATGCTCTGGGCAACCCTTACTACGCTGTAGCGGTTGATACCAAAGGTATGGCAGGGATTGATTGGGGTGTGGTAGGTGTACCAGAAACTTTTGTAATGGATAAAAAAGGTATTGTTCGGTATAAATTTACAGGGCCTGTTTATCAGAAAGCGGTTGATGATATTTTAATTCCTTTGGTTGAAAAGTTACGTAAGGAGGAAGGATGAAATCATTAATACCTTACGTTTTATTATCGGTCTTTTTATTGTCCTTAAGCCCCGTGGTTAATGCGGTAAAAATTGAATTTCATACTTTTGAAAATAAGGAACAAGAAAAGCTTTATTTGCAGCTTATTGCTGAATTGCGTTGTGTAAAATGTCAAAATCAAAACTTGGCAGAATCAAATGCTGAACTGGCTAGTGATATGCGTGAAAAAACCTATGAGATGGTTGTTAAAGGCGGGTCTCGCGCAGATGTGGTTAAATATATGACAGACCGTTATGGTGATTTTGTTTTGTACAAGCCGCCTTTTAAAGCACAAACCTTATTCCTTTGGATAGGCCCCCCCGTTTTTTTATTACTGAGTTTGTTTATGTTGTTTAAGTTGATTAGAAATCAAAAAAATAATGCAGTAAAAGAACTGAGTGATACTGACCGCGAGACTGTTCGCGAACTTCTTAGAAAAGAATGAGTAATAATTTGTTTACTCTTTCCTTTAATAAATCATAGAGATACACCTTATGTTTTGGATTATTAACGCGATATTTATCGTCATCGCATTAGCATTCGTATTACCCTCATTATTGAGTAAAAAGTCTTTTAAAGACGGTCGCCGTGAACAAAATATTTTTATCGCAAATGAGCAGCTAAAAGAATTAGAAAAGCGATTTGAGCAGGGCGAGATTGAAAGTAATGATTATGAGTCTAGTCGTAATGAACTAGAACAATCACTTTTCTTTGATGTGAGTGAAATTGATGATGTAAAAATAAACGTTACAAAAGGCTCATTTTTAAGTGCGGGTTTAATTGCCTTATTAATTCCTGCCATTGCGATCCCTGTGTATTTAAAAGTAGGTAATTCAGTATTTACTCAACAACTAGACTCAAAACAAGCAGCTAAAGCATATAGCGCAAATGCTGTACCTAAAAATGCAGATGGTACGCCTGATATTGACACCATGATTGCAGGCTTGCAAAAAAAGATGGAAGCAGACCCTAATAATGCTAAGGGTTGGTACATGCTAGGTCGCTCTTATATGGTGATTAAACGTTACCCTGATGCCGCAAAATCCTATGAGCGTGCATTAAAGTTAAAACCTGAATCAGCCGATATTATGCTGTCTTTGGCGGATTCACTAGCAATGGTGAATGAAGGTAAAATTGTAGGGCGCCCAGTAGAGTTGATTAATGCGGCATTAAAGGTAGAGCCTAATAATTTAACAGCTCTATGGTTGGGCGGTATGGCCGCACGTCAACAAGGTGAATACCTAACGGCAGTTAAACGTTGGAAAAAAGTATTACCTTTAGTTAGTGATCCTCAAGAAAAGCAGGAGGTTAAGTCATTGATTACAGAAGCTATATCCAAACTTTCTCCAGAGCAAAAATCTAGCCTAGGTGCTACTGTTTCTAATACAGTTGTTCGTTCAGCAGAAATACAAGGGAATAAAACGGAAAGCCCTGATATTCCAGCTCCTGATGCTAAAGGTGCGGGTATTAGTGTAAGGGTTTCATTATCACCAGAAATGAAAGATAAAGTGAAACCGACCGATACTGTGTTTGTATATGCAAAGGCTTTGAGTGGTCCACCCATGCCATTGGCTGCTGCTAAAAAACAGGTGAAAGATTTACCTTTTGAAGTATTACTGGATGACAGCATGGCGATGATGCCAACTATGAAGATATCGTCCTTTTCTGAAGTTGTGATAGGAGCAAGGATTTCACTAGGTGGTCAGCCTGTTGCTCAAAGTGGTGATTTATTTATAGAGCAGAAACCTGTTAAAGCAGGTGATAAGGTATCACTGGAGATCAATACTGTTTTTTCTCGATAGGAAAGCTGCTTCTAAGACCCTCAAGAGCTAAAAAATCAATCGCTATTTTCTGTATTTATTAAAAACTGAGTTATCTAATTGTTAATATAGAATGGAGAGGTAAGCTCACTAAATAGGAACACGAATAATTGTTCCAGGTTTTAAATATTTAGCACTTTTCTCAGTTATTTGTGGGTTTGCTTTCATAATCTTTCCATAAGCGAATCCATTGCCATACGCTCTTTTAGCTAGCATCCAGATTGATTCTCCCCGTTTTAATACAATTGAACGCACCTCGTTTTGCCTAATATAGGATTCAACTTTAAGAGTATCAAAATAAATATTCTCTTCATTGTTGTTCATCTCTATAAATTGGTTTATTTGATTTTGTAAGCTATTGTCTTTGTCTAAACTGAGGGAAACTTTATTATAATAGTCTGTATTTTCGAGTACTTTCTTGCCACCTTTGATGGAAGTATCTGTATTGTCTAAAGTATCAAGTGCAGTTAAATAATCGCTATCAGAGGTATTTTTTGGAGTAGTAGGTGCCGCCGCTTGTAAACGTTGTATTAACTCTTGGTTTTGAGCTTGTAAATCGTCTGTTATCTGACGTTCAGTGAGTAACTGAGTGGTTAAGTTATTAATGGCAATAATGCTATCTGTTTTATTATCCAAGGTATTTATTTGTACAGGAGATACTTCTGTAGAATGCTCTATGGTTTCTACTGAAGAGTGACTCTTATCAATATAAATTTTTGCTGCAAATAGAGTTATAAGACCTACAGAGGTGGTTAAAAGAATTAAAGCAGTGCTATTCTTTAGTTTTTCTGTATGAGTTTTTAGTTTATTTGAAAGAGACATTTGTAGTTATCGTGAAGCTGATTATTGTTTGTTTTGTGATGCACTCTTTATACAGAGTGGTCTGAATAATTAAAATTAAGACCCGACTGAAGAGCTTGCAGTTACGATAAAACGTAAGTTTTAACTACTTGAGCTAAACCCCTCTTTAACTCTAATTTGATAAAAGCTTAGTAGTATTGTCTTGGTTTATTACTTTGCAATCAGTGTTGCTTCAATATTTTCACTAAGATTTAAATTAATAGTGACCTTGCCAGTGAGCTTTTCTCCCACGCTATAGAAGAAGTTTCCATGAGGCATAACGGTTTCCATTGTATTGCTTATGCTTGGGCCTGTATCACTTATATTTTGGGCATTAGGGTCTTTTACGTAGTTAAATAAGTTAATTGATCCGATATCATAATCAACGCCATTATAGTTTGTGGGTGTAAAGCCACCAGTGTTGTAGCGTGGAACGCCAAGTGCAAGATTGTTTCTATCTGAGAGTAGTACAGCAATGCCCCAATTTCTTAAAATATCTCCAAATATATCCGTACTATTACCGTTATATTTATTGGTAGCCTCTAATACAGCCTCTTCATCAGTTTTTGAGCTGTGCATAATATCGTGTAGAACTTTTGGGCCACCGTAATTATTGACTAAAAAAGCACCAAATGAACTTACATTAGAATAGTGTTCTAGTTTAAATGGTTCGTTTTTGGGTAAAGTTAAAGACATTGAATTATTATATAAATTATAAGTGCAATATGGGGCTGTAACATCAACTATTCCCTTGAGCCCCGCATCACCTTGATCATATGGTAGTGCTCGAGGGGATTGATGCTGAACATGATGAGAAGTAATATATTCGGTTGCTTCTGCGAGTGTTTCTCTCAGCCACTTAGTATTTGTTTTTTGAAGTTTTACTTGGTTTTGGTAAAAATCAATCATGTGGGTTAATTCGTGTGTTAACGTTGAATGAACCGCTTTTTGCCATTTTCCAGCTCCACCGTCATTCGCTAGTATTAGAGAATCAACGTACAACATAATCTTTTCATTTGAACCAGCATATTTGGATTTTTTAAAGTTATTTTCCAAACTGAAAAGCCCAATTACACCCCCATTTGGGTTATTGTCATTAAACAAGTCAGTGATCAAAATATGAAGATCATTTGTTTTAGCAATTAGATTACTATCACTAGAATCTCCCCAAACTTCTCCGTAGATATTAGTGACCCAGTCATAGGTATCGTTATTTTCCCCTGCTATTAAAAACTTATCTGCAAGTGTGTCAATGAGAGTTTGTGTTACACATCCTATTTCTGATGAGGTATTTGGTGCATTGTTGTGTTTATCACAATCTATCCCATATTTTAAATTTGTGCTATCAAAGCTATCATCTGAAACCCAGATATAAAGATTCTTTACTCCAAACTTAGTGTCAATACTTGGAATTATTTTTCTGAGAGTTGTTTCTGTGGTTGCTTTTATATCCCCTTCATTATGATCTGGGCCATCAGGGTAGAACTCAGTAGTAAATATTTGAGTGTCATTTAGTGCGATTTTATTTTTTTGTTGAGAAACCTGGTTGATGTTTTGACTACCAGAAAATGGGTGATTATCCGTATTTAAACTTCTTTTATATTCAGGTGTATGTATTATTTGAGGATCAAGTTCAAATTTTGAATCACTATTTAAAAGCTTATTTATTGTTAAGCTATTAATGGTTTTCTTGGCACTGTGTGAAATAGTAGGCGTTGCAGGCTCGGTGCTATGATGATTTGTGAACAATATATATAGCGTTTTCTCTGAATTACCTAGACTTATATCAAGGTTCTCATAGCTGGATCCTTTACCTAAGTGTACGATGGAATAATCCCCTGACATATCAACTAAAGTAGGAATCACATGAACTGCTATTGTTTGTGTTGCACTATTACCGAATTCATCAGTGGCTGTTATGATGACAATATAACTATTATTACTTCCAACATCTGTTGGTGAATCAAAGCTAGGTGCATTCTTAAAAACTAATGCTCCTGTTTGATCATTAAGGTTAAATTTAGATTTATCTTCACCTCCTGAGAGAGAATAGGTGATTGAAGATTCATCGGTTGCTGTTACCATTAATACATTAGTTTGACCTTCAACGATATATTTTGTATTTAAAGAGGTAAAAACAGGTTTATTTTCATCTATATCTTTTACTGTGACTATTATTGTTTGTGACGCAGTATTCTTAGCGCTATCGGTAGCAGTTATTTTAACAATATAAGTATTTTTCTTGTCTTTGTCTGTTGGAGACTCAAAGTTTGGTGCTGTTTTAAAACTTAGTTGCCCTGAAGTACTGATAGTGAATCTTTCTTGATCATCACCACCTGTAGTTGAATAGCTAACTTTTGAGTGGTCAGTTGATTTTACAGTGATGATTGTTGTAGAGTTTTCATTGATAGACACTCTACTTTTTGATGTAAATACAGGCTTAGCTGTGTCTTTTACTTTAGCGCTATCACAAGCTACTATAAATAATAAACTTATGATTAAGAAACAATACTGTAGGTTTTTCCATAAATTGAAGAACATAAAAACACCATTAAATAGAATATTAGAGCCTTGAAATACATGAACTCTGTAAGACTTATAAGATTTATTTCCTATAAGTACTGCCATTAACTTATTTTACCTTTTAAAGAGATTTTTTTATAGTACTACAGACATTTCTATAGATTAATGGTTCTAAAAAAATAGATTATCCTTCTGCTTTCTCAGCCTTGAGGTCTATATTTTCTTTTTCGGATGTAAATACTTTCTTATTTTGTTGATTAGCTGAATTTTCATCAAGAGCTGCTTTTACCTTGTTGTAATAATCAGCTTGGCTGGAGGATACAGTCACTGTTTCTTTTGTTATAACCGTTGGCTTATTTTTGAATGTGGAAATATAACTTTCATTAATATTATTGAGTGCTGAGACTAACTGCTTCTCTTGATTAATGAGTGAGCTTGATAATTCTTTGTTTTTTTCTTTTTCAGCTAAAAGTTGTTTATTAAGAGCTTCTAGCTTTGTGTTATCAGAGGTTTTAGTAACATCATTAATAATAGGTTTTCGATAATAATGTTTTTTTATTATGACTTCAGATGTTTTGACTTTGCTTGGTTTGTTTAAATAATTCTTTTTTATTACAGTACCAAGCAATAGCAATATTAATACGAGTAAGACCCAAGGAAAGTAGTGCTTTATATAACGATAGGATATATATATTTTTCGTTTTAAACGATATTTTTTTTGGGGTTCTAGTTTTGTTAAAAGCATAAATAAATGTTAATACAGTTCATGGAAAGCTTAACTTTATAGTTTTATACATTTTAGACGATGATAATTTGCTCAGCTTGTTTATATTTACCGATAAAAGGCTGAAACTTTTAGAAAGGTACACGAATTACACTACCGATTTGTAATAGCCTAATATTTTTCTTAGTAATTTGAGGGTTTGCATTTAAAATCTTTCGATAAAGACTACCTTTTCCAAATGCACGTTTAGATAATGACCAAAGTGTATCTCCTTTTTTTAAGGTGATAGTACGAACCTCATTTCTTCTAACTTCAGCTTCTTTTGTAAGTCCTTTAATGTATTTAACTTCATTTCTTTTTTTGTAAAGCTTGTTTTTTATAAATGAATTTACTTTATTTTGCAATTGACCTCCCTTGTTGCGAATAGAAAGGGAGACTCTAACTTTATTATAGTAATCTGTTTTTCCTATATTCGAAGTTGTTTGTGCTTCATGCTTTTTATATTTTTCAATTTTATTTAATGCATCAATATATCTTTTATCTTTTCTCTTTGTTTTAACCATTGCCTTTTTTATCAAACTCTTTAATTCTATACTTTGCTTATTAAGCTCTTGAGTTAGTTTTTGAGTTTTTTGCTGTTCAGTTAGAAGCTGCTCTGTAAGCTTATTAATTTCATTTAAATCTGATTTATTTTTAGTATCAGGATTAAAAGGAGTAGCCTCTATATTTGTTTCTACAATAGCTGAATCTAATGGCTTTTCCCAAAGATGGGAGTTAAGAAAAAACCATGAAACAGATAAGGTGACTAAAGTAGCAAGTAAAGTTAAATGCCGGTTTAGAATCCGTTTTAGAGGATTCTTTTTACGTTTAATTCCACGTGATTTTATCTTCAGAGATGACATTTGATGTCCAGAATATATTTAGAATAGCTATATTACGGGTCTATTCTTGCTAGAAGGATTCCTTTTCGTTCTAGGCGGTCGGTATTCCCGATAAAAGGTAAAGTATATTTGAGATGAAAATAATAGAGCTCCCTTTTCTTATTTCTCAAATATTGATCAATTGTCTTGTGCTAACTAAATAACCTCTGCAAGCAGATAGTCTATCTAATAAAAGGTATGCGCACTTTTGTGCCTGGACGTAAGGATTTATAGTTTTTCTTTGTAATTTTATTATTTGCTTTGATTATTTTTTTGTAATAATGACCTTTTCCATAGGCTCTTTGTGCTAAATCCCATAGTGTTTCCCCTTTTTTTAACTTCATTATTCGTTCTTTATTGTTTTTAGGTTCATCCTTGGGTGATGTTGCTTGGATATTAGAGGGCTCTGGATTTGCTTTTGCAATGTTACGATTAATTAACTGGTTAATTTTATTTTGGGTTGAGTCGTGGTTATTTGTATCAATTTTTACTTTATTTAAGTTTTTTGTATTTTTGAGAGAAAGTTCAGTAGAAATAGTGGTACTACTATTTCTACTGCTATTTCCAGCTAAAGTTTGTGCATTATCAGTTTTTTGGGTTTCTACTTTAGCAAGAGCTTCTTTTAATTGAGTGTTTAAACCAGTGTTCTTACTGTTAAGGTTTTCAATTACTTGTTTGTTTTCTGATAATTTTTGAGTTAATTTTTTAACTGTTTCTAGGTTGACCTTTTTTAGGTCAGAAATTATTTTATTTTCTGTATCATTTGTTTGGGATAGCTGGTCTTCTAGCTGTTTTTTCAGTGTCTTATTTTCATTGCTAAGTTTTACCTCTGTTTTTTTTATAACAAAAAGTTCTTCATTTAGTGTTTTTAACTTAGCTTCAATGCTTTTCTCAGAAGCTTTTGCAAGTGCTTCATTAAGCTTTTCTTCTAGTTCTATATTTTTGTCACTCAAGCTGTCAGTAATGTCCTTTTCTATCAAAAGTTGCTTACTAAGTTTATTGATTTCACTTGATTTAAAGGAAACTTGTTCACTACTTAGTGGAACTGGCTTGTTTTTATAATAAATACTACTACCAAAAATCCCTAAGGAAAAAACGGCAATAAGTGGAAGCCATCCAGAGTATTGGTTGACTAGCTTACTGATGATACTTCTTCTACGATTAAAGCCATGATTTCTTTTAAAAAAAAGCATGTTTTCCCCTAACTAAAAATTGAATAATAATTATACAAAAGAAGGCATGTTACCGTTGTTAAAACTTAAATTAAAGTCTTAGTTTTCTTTTTTATTTAGTAACTGTCTTCAGGCTTATTGGCTATAAAAAGTTTAAATTTTATTTAATGATTTTTGAAAGTTGTTGGTGTTATCGGTATTTTTATTATTGATAATTTGATTAATTTCATCTTGTAGCTCTACCTTAGAAGATTCACTTTTCAATGTATTTGAAGAAGAGCCTTTTTTATTTTTCATTGCTGCAATGATGGCATTAACTTGGGAAGAAGTGCTTAAGTCAATTTGGTTTGATTTTTTATCTTTAATAGAATGAGTAGTGGACTCATGTGACTCTGTAGAAATATCTTTTAAGTAATCTTTATCTGTATCAACAGTTTTCAAAGAGTTCTCTTTTTTAGTCTTTGTATTTTTTTTAAGAGGTATTTTGGGGCGGGTGTTCACCGTATTCTTTTCTAGTTTTTCTAGTTCATTAATATAACTTTTATCTTTCTTATTTATTTTATAGAGTGAGTCTTCAAGTAAGGTAGATAGTTCCATATTCTCCATTATTTGCGCATCAAGCTCTGTAGCTAACTCTTTATTTTTTTGCTGTGTTTCTAATAACTGTGTTTTTAGAAGTGCTAAACTTTTTTCTATATCAGTAGTAAGCATAGACTGTTCGCTAGCTTCAGTATCTTTTTCTGTAGGTGTATTATTGGTTATTGTTGTGTTGCTGATTGTTTTAGGCGTATTAACAACTAATTTTTTTTCAAGCGGTTGAATCGATGTTATTTTAGTATCATCGGTAGTTTCTTGTTTTTCTAGGGTAGGCGTAAGCTGCTTTATTTTTGTCGCACTTTTATTGTCTGTTAAAAGCTTTTTTTCTGTAGAAGTGGGTTTGCTAGAAGTTTTAACCTTATGCTCATTAGCTGTATTTTTGGGTAGGTAAGTTAGTACTAAAAATGCTAAACCAGCTAATAGAACTCCACTAAATATAAAGTTTAAGATAGATTTTTGTGGCTTAGGTTTGTTTTTTTTCTCAGGCTCAGGGTTTACATATTCGATTGTGTATTTACTCTCAATCATTTTTTGTTATCCTCAGAGGACTCCTTTACATTAGGCTTGGGTAAAACGGTCGTTAAGCTGAAAATCTTCCATAATTGCATACCGCCACGATAATATTTTAATTTATCCGCTGGGTAGCCCGCTTTTACAAGGGCTTGGATAGCACGTGGAGATTGATCACACCAAGGACCGTTACAGTATAAACAAAGCTCTTTTGCATTTGTGTAATCCAAACCATCTTTTCCTTCTTTAACCCCTAAGAGCTTAATTACTTTTTCAGCATTGTCGCCTGTGAAAAGAATAAATGGAATATTGATAGAGCCAGGAATGGTTTCACTATTGAAAAACTTAGGCATACGAGCATCAATTAAAAGTCCTTTCCCAGACTTGACGCTGTCATTAACAAAACTTAGTAACTCTAGCTCTCCGATAGTTTTAACATCTGGAGCAGCTTCCATTGGGTGAATACAAAAAGGAGGGCAGGGGCGTGAGGTTTTAGCAAAATCATCTACAAGGCGATTTTTTGTATCTTGGATTCGCTTTATCTTAACTTCACTACCTTGGTGTAATACGGTGATAAAGGGTTGATCTTTTGTGATAGCTACCGGATATTCATCTTCTGCATAAGAATTGAGTGTCAGAAAAAGTGTTGATATTAAAAACATTATACGAAAAGTATTCATGGTGTACGGTACATAAGGGGTCGGGGGATTGTAAAGATAACATACTATTTTAAATTGGGAAATAATAATAGAGGAACAGTAATTGAACTTATAGAGATACACCAAGTAAGTAATTAACCTGCATCAGGTGCTTTTACCAAACTAGTGTGTTTAAAATAGGAGTATAACGGAGGGATTAATAATATAAAAATAAGCACCCACATCACTTTAGCGATGGAACTTTCAAAGAAAATCCATGGTGATCCTTTGCCGATTATCATGCCTTGGCTGAACCCTGCTTCTGCAATAGGGCCTAAAATTAAACCTAGAATCAGGGCTTCTAAGGAGAACCCGAGTTTCTTTAAAAGTAGTCCAAAGATGGCAAAAGCAATCATTAAATAGATATCAAATACTGAGTTATTTAAGGCATAAGAACCTAAAACAGCAAAAGCACTTACTACAGGCACAAGAATAGCCGGGGGAATCAGTGCGATTCTTGCGAGATAAGGAGCGATGGTTAAACCAACGATAAGAAAAACAATATTAGCGATAAACAATGAAATAATAAAAGGGTAAGTTCGATCAGCATACTCATTAAAAAGATCAGGCCCTGGAATCATACCGTGGATAATAAATGCTCCCATTAAAGCAGCTGCAACAGAATTACCTGGAATACCGAGTGTCAGAGTAGGAACAAGAGAGCCACCTACACAACCATTATTACCACTTTCTGCCGCTGCAATACCTTCTGGATTACCCTTGCCAAAAAGTTCTTTCGTCTTGGATATGCGCTTTGATATATTGTAAGAAATAAAAGCAGCAATGGTGGCTCCTTCACCCGGTAATACACCAATAATCGTGCCCGTGCCTGAACCGAGAGCGATATGTTTGTAGATACCTTTGGGCATTGGTTCGCTTTTTTGTTTCTTTTTCAAGGCTGATAAGTCGATCTCATGCTGTTTTCGCATACCTGCTAGTTCTAGCATTTGAATCATTGAGAATAGACCAATTAGTGCAGGCATAAAGTCGATACCATCAATCAATTCAATATAACCTAGTGTATAGCGCAAACTGCCAGACATATCATCTGTGCCAACAACAGCGATAATCATTCCCAAAATTCCTGCGATAAGCGCTTTGATTAATGAGCTGTTTTCATCAGCAATAGAAATAATACCTGCTAACCCCATAAGAGCCAGTAAGAAGGTTTCGGCAGGACCAAAATTAAGTGCTTGCCTTGCCAATAATGGAGCAAACATTAAGAGCACTAACACCGAAAAAGACCCCCCCACAAAGGAAGCTATTACTGAAACTTTGAGGGCCAAACCACCTTTGCCTTTTTGGCTCATGGGGAAGCCTTCTATAGCTGTTGCAACAGCGGCGGGTGTTCCTGGTGTATTTAGCAAAATGGCTGGGATTGAACCGCCATACATTGCGCCACAATAAATACCACCCAGTAGCATCAAGCCCATGGTTGGGTCCATTGTGTAAGTAAAAGGTACTAACAAACCTACTGCCATTGTTGCAGTAAGTCCTGGCATCCCTCCAATGGCGATACCTGCAACTGTCCCTAAAAAAATAGTAAATAAGGCGGTTGGCTGAAAAACAATATTAATATATTCCATCATAAGACTTTGATTTCCTTTATTAAACTCAGGCTTTAAAAATTAAAGCCAGGTAAGTTTACAGAGAGAAGTTTCACAAAAATGAGATATACAAAAAGAAGCACCATCACTGTGGTAAGTACAATGCTAATATAATTACGGTAGCCCAAAACTAGAGCAACAATAGGGATAAAAATTCCTGCTGAGATAAAGAAGCCTAGATGCTCAAATACCACGGCAAAAATAATTAAACTAAGCAATAAGCCAAAAAAGCGTGGCATGTTATCAGCAATGTGTAAATAAGAGATGGTTTTATCTCTAAATAGGTTAATTGCAAGTTGAAAAGCACTGAGTGAGCCGATGGATACGGCTAAAAACTTAACATAGTGGGCAGAAGTCGTTTTTGCAATACCAGAAAAGCTTGCTGTGCTTTGATAGAGTAAAATAGCCATCACAATGAAAAAAATTAATACAACACGGTCTATGGCCTGTTTAGTCATGGTCTTACCTAGTGTGTTTCTGGAAGGATTACGATAAGAACTGTAAAGTTATTTTAAAGCATATGATATTTTGGAGTCATACAAATAAAATAACTTCACAGAATAATGGGGTGAGTATTAGCGTACTCACCAATAACACTTATGGCTTCTTACCAAGGGGCTTTATCGTAAACTGCTTGAGTGTCTGCTTGAAGTGTTTTTAAATAACTAAGGTAATCTGCACCAGTCATTGGTAATAAATCAATATTTCCTTTTTTAGCTTTTGCTTTAAACTCATCACTGGCTATAACCTTAGCAATCATTGCTTCTAAGCCATCAAGTATTTTAGTATCAATTTTAGCTGGGGCAACAACTCCGCGAGTTGCAGTCATATAAACTTCAAAACCTTGCTCTTTACCCGTAGCCATATCTGCTAGCTTCTCACTACGTTCCTTCGTTAAAAGAGCAATAATATGTGCATCACCTGCTTTGTGCTGCGCAATCATCTGCGAAAGATTCATAAAGGCAGCATCCACATGTCCGCCTAGAATATTAGCCTTTTGCTCGGTAGAACCCTTCGTAGGTAGCAAGTTAAATTCAATGCCTGCTTGTGCTTCGAATGCCTTGGCCGCAAGAAAGTCATCTGAACCAATCCCATTAACTGCAACCGTTAATTTTCCTGCTTTTCCAGCCTCAGCTAAACCTTTAAGGTCTTTAATTTTACTGTCTTTGGGTACGACAACAATAGCTGGATCTTGAGCTACGTTAGCTAAAATTCGAAAACTGTCTAGGGTATATTTAGAGCGTTTTGATGCAATATGAGCAACTAACTGTGGCGTAAATACAAGTCCAATGGTGTGTCCATCTGGCTTAGCGCGGTTTATAGCTTCAAATCCTTTTTGTCCGCCAGAACCTGGTACGTTTTTAATAACAAACTCATATCCTTTATTCTGAGCTTTGGCTATTTCGGTAATCATACGTGCAGTTCTATCAGTTGAGCCACCAGCTTTTGAGGGAACCACGACAGTAATTGCTTTGGAGGGGAAGTCTGCCATCGCAATGGATGATAGAAATAACGCTGAAAGTACTGCTATTTTTGTAAAACCAAATTTCATTTTTTTCTCCTAGAGTTTTATTACGGGGGTAATCATGAAAAACACTTTTTGAGAGTATAGTACAAGTTTTTGATTTTGTTGCTTATCTTAAGGGGCTTTGAATAAGTCCAATTATTAGCTTTCTAAGTTGAGAACAATCAAAAACTATTAGCAGTTGTAATGGATAACTGAAATTTATCAATACTGCCACGCTCAGTTAACGGTATAGCTAAATTCAAGCGTAGTGTTTTGGCTGAGCTGGCGCGAGTAGGAATCATACGTAAGCCAACGCCAATATCCGTTAGTAGTTTAGGGTCAGTTTTATCTCCCCAAGAACTTCCAAAGTCAGAGAAAAGAACAGCACCAAATTTTGCTATTTGGAGCGGATACCAAGCAAAATGAAGGCGTTTTTCAGCTTGAAAAATTAATGATTTATTGCCTGCTTGGTAGGCCTTTGGATAACCCCGTAAGCCAGAGTCACCACCAAGGTAAATATGTTCACTTGGTGTTAAGTTGTCGGTAATGAGAAACGTGCTTGAAAGTCGAATATCATTGCCAGAATGATTAAAGTGGTTTAGTGAAGCTTTTATGCTGTGGCTTCCTCCCTCTCTAAATCCTTTACCAAGATAATTATCTGTTTTTAGCTCTAAAAAGCTTAATAAGTTTTGGCCTAGTTGAACGCCTCTTGAATATTCTGATGTTAGCTTTAAATGGTTATCACTTGATCCAAACTCCTTTAATAGCAACCCTGCACCAAGAGAGTAGCGGTGGGTCAAAGGTATATCTTCTATTTTCCCCATGGTGTTGTAGTTATGTTTTTTTATGTAACGGGTTTTAAAGTTTGTGAATTCTAACCAAGGGTATGACTCTGTTTGTTTAATAGCTGGATATGAAACCAGTGATTTAAAATAGTGTAATTTCTTTACGCTCCAGCCCACTTTGAAACGGCTTGTTTTTTTATCGCTATAGCCTGTTGACCATGCGTAAAATAGGGAGTTGAATTGATTGTCTTCAGTAAATTTATCGACTACCTTTCCCTTCTCATAAATGGGTATTACTTGTTCAAGTTTTGATGCGTTTATTCCCCAAGATTTTTTACTCTCTATTTTGTAAAACGGCAGACTCAAATCTACCTTATAACCTTTACCATCAGAGTTATTAAGTAAGTCTAAGCTTAGTTTATGACGACTACCTAATAAGTGGTTGTCTCGGTAAGAAAGCCTAGTTTTATGCCTTTCAGCTTCTTTTGTATAGCGTAAAATAATACCTTTCCCAAGACCTAAAATATTTTGTTCTTGAAGTTGAATGCCCAACTTATTATTACCACCGCTTCGACCAAAATTGAGTCCTGGGGTTAAAGTCCAATTATCTCTAGTTATTACTTTAACCCTAACCTGTTGGCCACACAGTAAACTTGGGTAGACTTCAACATCTTTAATATACTTTTGAGCACGTAAATAACGTTCTGTTTCTGCCAGCTTTTGAGGTGAGAAGGTTTCACCTGTTTTAAATAAGAGTTGTTGTTTTATAGTTTTACGTTTTGTTTGGATATGAAGTTTATTCAGTGTTTTATGTAAGATACTTGATTCTTGTTTTGAGGAAGTATCAAATATATCGTTGTTATTTATTTCAATTTTACCGATAAATAAATGGCTTAAATTAACAAATTCAGGCTTCCATTTTTTACATTCATTGGCAGATATGGGCAACATAACGGTTGCCCATAGAAACAATGGGGTACAAACTTTTAATACTTTTTTCATCTGTTAATAATATAAGTTGGGAACTTCACGCTCAAATAGGGCTTCATACGCACGTTTTGCAAGTTCACGAATTTGCTCTGTATTTAATGTCGTTAATGTTTTATAGATTTTAGTTTTTTTATCAATGCTTGCAATAAAGGATGGCTCAAAAGATTGGTGGTGGTGGATGGCATCCATGGTATTAAAAATTATGCTTGAAGCATAATATTCTGCCTGACCTTTGGTCATGGGGTTAAGCGAGAAGATAAGTAGTTTACTCAACCAGATATTATGCGCTTGTTCTGTGTTGGCAAGTTGCGAAAGGTAAGCGCCTAGCTCTTCTAAGGTATGTTCTGTACCACTTTTTGTAAGGTCATCTTTAAACGTGTTGGCTAGCCATGAAGGGGGTTTCCAGCCTTTTTTATCAATTTGATGATAGGCTTCATGAAGTTCAATACTGGGTAGTAATACGATATTGAGTTTATCTAAAAGCTCACTTTCTTCTGCCGATATTTTATTTTTTTCTTTCGTTGTTTTTTTATTTTTATCTTGGTTAGCTTTGTTGAGTAATACACTAATTGCATCTAAGCCATTACCAAAGATGTTCTTTTCATTAACAGTACTGTTTTGTTCTAGGGTTTGTTTCATCTTTGCATTTTGTAGTCTTTTTTTATTTTTGATGAGTTTCTTGATGGCTTTTTTAACCTTCAAGCGATCCTTCTTTTTAGCGTAGATTGCGTCTAGGTCTTTTTTATAGCCTTTGCTAATGGCTTCTTCAATCTCATAGTATCCTTGCATCCAGTACGGGATGATATAGTTTCTGCCTTGAAAGGTGAGGGCTGGTAATACAGACTCATCAGAAAAGTTTTTAATTCTATCCATTAATAAAATAGAGCCAATTCCACGGTCTTTAAAGGTTAAGCCTAATGCACTATCAACAGCAGGAACTTTGTCTACGCGTGTAACATGAAATAAAGGTAGCTCTGTTGTTACATCCTTATTATCTTCGCTAGTGTGCTTGTAAAATAAAGCATTACGATTACCCACTTTATAGACTGTCATCATGGTGGTTCGGCATAACTCTGGCTTGCCATTACTCATTAATTCTTCCATTTTTTTAAGCATTAGCATTTGTTCAACAGGAGCGTCGATTAATGAAGAGCAAGGCATGGAGAATGATTTAGGGGTGAGGTAATAGGGCAATCCTTTTTTATCAAATAAGGTGTTTACTTCTTTAAAGCCCAGCATAATACCTTCACTGTTTACGTTGGTATCTTTAAGTTTAGTGAGCTGTTCGCCCATGATTGCACGAAAGCCTTTCTTTTCAGGTAAATCGGTGAGTATTTTTTGTTGGGTTTTTTCTAATGAAGTATCAATTGCCGCTAATTGTTGTTCAGTACCATCATTATGTTTAAGCAATAATTTACGGTGTAAAAGGTCAGTATAGTAGGGTAAATAATTGGCGAGTACATTTTCTATTTTACGTTCTTGATACCAGTGGTTTAATGTATAAGCAGTAATAATAAGGCTTGCAATGAGCACAGGGTAAACCAGTAAAGATTTAAAACCGAGTGTAATGATGGGGGCTTTGATAGGAAAGTCGCTGTTAATTAATGCTTTTTTTCCTGTTAATTGTTTGATGATGGCTGTTTTAAAGTCATCATCAGAAATCGGGTAAATTTTTTGATGACGAAAATCTTCTAAAGTTTTTTGTTTGTACTTAAGATAACGAAGTGCCAATAAATACCGTAAAGGATAAATTGAGCCTTTATACGTTGCGGGGCTTTCGAAGGCGTCAGATGTCATCGCCTTTGCTGTAAAGCCCTCTTTTTTTGTGAGAAACGCAATCAGTGTT
>JAUTBZ010127784.1:0-14709 GCA_032361785.1 Lepetodrilus galriftensis | reverse complement strand
CAAATGCATTTATTTTCAGGTAAAACCGTGCTAGACGACCATATCGGCCAACCAACTGTGATATTATGCCTTTAAACGTTTTTGTCTTTGTCACTTTTTTCTACTGCTTTTTACCAATTGGTTTACTAGCTAATCATTTCTGCTGCTTTTACAAGTTAAAAAGATTCTGCTGCTTTTACAAGTTAAAAAGATTCTGCTGCTTCCTCTGGCATTGCGTATCATGTGCTTTTTTAATGCTTGTGAAACAACTTTGAATTGCATGCTACACAAAATCTATCAAGGTATACCTATCTGATAGTTATAAATACTTCCGATGACTTTGCCAGTCTTTTGACAAAAAAAAACACATTACAAATTCAGTGTCAATGTCTGCCTCTTTCTGTCATTTCCGCTTTGGGTGGGACGAGCACCTCATGGTCAGGCATATCTTGCTTGACTGTGGACTTTGCAACTCAATGTGCTGAATTCTATTACTCACCTAGTCTCAAACTTTGTTCACCCAGGTTCCTGGGCACGTTATTTTATCCTTTTTAAAAGGAAATTCATCTATATGAAAGGTTTAATTATACATTGTCTTATCATTATTGTCTTATTATGTGTTCTACATTTTAATGTTTGGGTATGGATTTTCATGCTAGTTTTATTGTCTTGCATGTCTAATTGTAGCTTACTAGTATTGTAAAAGTAACATTGTTGTTGTCGTCTATGGGTGAAATATTCCCACCGCAACTAAAACATTATTCAATCAATCAATCTGTCATTTATTTTCAGGTATATTTTCGATTTACATGGCTTCCTAAATGCTCTCAAGTCAGAATAACATTAAAGCACCAATGGCATTCTATCACATAATTAACTTGCTTAATGGCCATCTGTAGCTATAATAAATATTATTCATCACGTATATAGGTTAAAGATTCTCACTCTGAAGTAAACCAATAATTCACTCATTCACAAATTACTCCCCAATAATTTGATATTATTGAAGTGATTTACAAACTGGAATTCGTTTGGTGTACTTTGAATCTTCTATAATGATGTTTCTCTTCTCGTTTCAAGGATTCTTCAAGAGAACTGTACAAAACAAGAAAGTATATTCATGCGTAGATAATAGAAGTTGCCAAATAGACAAAAGTCAACGAAAGAGGTGTCCGTATTGCAGATTTCAAAAATGTCTCGGAGTAGGCATGAAATTAGAAGGTGAGCCCAACATACACGTGTAGACGAGAATTGGCCGTTAACCTGGCAAGATCATCTTTGCATTCAATATTACGTATACTATTTTATTTATTTAAAACAAATTATTATCACTATTAAACTAGGGAAAGATATGAATAACTATAAAAAATATGTGACAATGTTTGCGATTTGATTGGTGGAGAGTTTTGCCGTGGTCATGGCAGCCGCCCCCGACTCTTACGTTAGAAACACTTTCTGCATGAATCAATATTCATAATTTTGCTTTCTATTATTATTATGGATAATTTTTTTACCAGTGTAGTTTCTGGGGCATACAGATTTTTACAAGCTAAAATTTCTCATACACCCCTCAACCTTTCAAAAATGTCTTGGGTGTATACAAGAAATTTCAGCTAATGAAAACTTCTACACCACAGAAATCACACTAGTACCTAAAATGATCTACTTTAAATGTCAGCGAAGTTAAATTCCATAATCACGCACTCACTATTGTGGACTACCATTTTATTGTGAACGCATAGGATTATAGGACATTGGGGTGGAATTCTGATATCAGTATTAGTGTCAAAAATCTTAAAAGAATCGTAGTTGTATTACAATATGTAATGACCCTGTTAGTGATTTTCTTTTACGTATGCAAAGACGATCTTACCTCTTTAACCTTTTGGCATGTTTTGCTTTAACCCTTTAGTAATCTCCCTTCTTCATTAGTCAGCATTCACAGCTTTGTCATCCTAAAAAACCCGGCCATTATGACTACACTAACCTCCATCCAATACCCTGGGATATTTTGCTATTTGGAATTTCGTTTTTGAGATGAGAGGCATTGGTGAACATCTATAACATAACTTACTATCGGCCAATCAGACAGTTCCGATTTAACATGAGCACAAGCAACGCTCTCATGTTAAATTGGAGCTCTCTGATTGGTTGATTATGTTAATAGATATTCACTGACACCTCATCTAAAAAATGAAGTTCGAAATAGCAATATGTCCCATTGGTATTTGACAGATGTAAGGAGACACACTATTGCATGGGGTTTGAATATGTAGCTTTCTAGGCTATTCCTGTTTGGCTTCAGCACGTAGAGGTGTAGTTGCCCAGTGACCTTATCAGTCCATGGTGGTGCCCAGTGACTGTATAAGATCCTGGTGACACCCAGTGACTATTAGTCCATGGTGGCACCCAGTGACTATCTGGCCCCGAGATTACGAAACTTTCTGAGCACAAAAACGTACTCAGACTATGACGTCACATGACGTTTTATGAACAAAATTCTGAGTCGAGTACGAAATCGTACTCAGAAAAGTTTCGTAATCTCGGGGCCAGTTCTTGGTGGTGCCCATCCTACACCACAACTTTTACCCCTGCATGTTACATCCACAAATCTTTTTCTGTAGAGTCAATGATGACGTTGATTGTAAAATGATGGCAACACATTGGTGTCTCATTGCTCCGTTCTTGTCCAGGGTTGGGTGATAGTGCAGTTAGTGAGTTACAGTATAGGCTCCAGGGTTATGAAAATAAATTTAGTTAATTTCATACTGAATTCAATATTCGTTCACAAATTCACATGCAAAATTTGAGTCGAGTATGAAGTTATAAACTCAAAAAGGTTTTGTGACATGTTTCAGTTATTATAGACTGAAATAGACTGTCTGTTGATGATGTACAGTTGTACAGTTGTCATCATTGGTTCACTTGTACCAGATACACCTTGAGGACAGGGTCTTCTCTAAACCAACATACAACAGTTCCATGTACATGTAATTTGGTGGTATGAATACCATGTGTAATTTATCTTTTATATGCAAATGGAAAAAAAACTAAGCTTTTCCAGCTGTAAAGTTCGCTGAGATTTTCCGTCTTCAATGGTCTTGCTTCATACCTCTTCTCTCTTCCATTGATGGAAATTATGTATTTGTATTCCCCAACCCGCAGGTGAGCCCTCTCTGGCCATAAGTGTTGTCCAACAGTATGATCATCTGTTCGTTCAGTGTCTTTGACAGGATTTGAGTTTCGAATGTTGTTCGATATTTAGTGATTTTCGTATTGTTTTGTGATACAATAAGTGTGATTAACCCTGTCCATGCTGAAGGCAACCGGAAATGCCCTAAATGGCTGTACCTGTGCCTAATCCAGCAGGGGTAGGGTTAAATATATGAGGGCAGGTATCTCTCTGAAATGTGTTTTAAGTATTAAAATTGTGTCGTGTACCCCTCAAACACTTCTATCAAGCACTTTATATCTGACTTTTACTCACAGAGTTGTCAGGATTTGCACCAAGCACTACAATGCACTCCATGCACAAACACGCACTTCGAGATGCGCATTTCATCCTGCTTGCCATAGTAGCAACTCCTGCATCTGTCGTCACTTGTCGTCACTTGTCATCATTGACATTGTATGTGAACAAAAAATGCATGAATTTAGTACTTTGTCAACACAATAATTTTTATTAAGTTTTTATTAACTCTCCATGCTAGCGGCAACAGGAGATGCCCTAAAAGGCAGTGCCTATGCCTAATTCAGCAGGGAGAGGGTTAATGGATCATTATGGAACTGGGCATAGAGGGTAACTAGCATTAGGAGCGTTTGGCTGAAAAAAAGAAAATCAAGTAACATCAGATTACTGTAAATCATAAAATTTGACCGACATTACGATAAAATGAAGTAAAATCTTCATTATTTTGGACATGGTTGTTGACAGTATCTACATGTGAGAATGTCTCAGTGGAGTGCACACCAGTATGATATGATCTGTTGCATGTTTTTGAGCAATTACTTCCAGAAAGAATAGCCTTTGTTATCACCTAGGATGCTTTCTTTGAAGCTGGTATTGATATATGATAGTCTTTGTTAGAATTTCTATATGGTAGTTTTTCTGATTTAATTAAGATAATTTATGTTACCTGTAAATGAAAATAACAGGATAATTGGTTTATTATATCAAATTGAAACATATTGAAACTTTAAAGAGAATAATGTATCCGTTTTAATCTTAAATAATTGTAATTAATCAGTCAAATGTTATCCACCCAAATATTGGGGTTATGATCGCGTTTACCTTTGCATAAACGATTCCCACCTGTTTCAGCTGTGAGGTCAGACAGGATGCGTGGTGGGAGGAACAAGTTTGGACCGATGTACAAGCGCGACCGTGCTCTGAAGCAGCAGGCTATACGACAGCAGCAACAGATAGTCACCCACTGTCAGATGAGGTTAGCCAATGGCATGACCATGCCCGGGTCCCCGGAGGACATCAAGCCCGACCCCGCTATGTTGAACATTGCCTACAGGATAGACTCTCCCTCGGGCATGCACGGGCACAGCAGCCTCACTTGTCCGTCACCTCCGATCGTCAACCATAGCAATGGCAGCAGCAACAACAGCAACAACAACAGCAACAACGGCATGGGATCACACGACTCCAGCCCGCTGTCACTGACGTCGCACCATCATCGGTCGCTGTCCCCGCTCCACTCGTACTCCATGTCTTCGTCGTACCCCCAGGTGATGGACGGAATGAGGGTGTTTCACCCGTCGCCGCAGCACATCAACTCCGCCGTGGTGCCGCAACTCGTGGCCGACCTCAAGTCCAGCATGGCGGAGGAGCGCGAGGTCAAGCACAAGCTGCTAGCGTTCCTGCAGTCCGAGTTCGGACATCTGGACATCATCGGACAGCCGGAACACTTCTTGCAGCTACTGTGTAAGATGGTCGACCAGCTACTTTTCCTCATGGTGGAGTGGGCCAGAAGCTGCTCGTTCTTCAAGGAACTGAGGGTATGTATTATGAAGTGCAGACTCAATATTTGACATGGCATTGAAGTATTTCTTTGACAAATATATAGACAGTGTTTCTTATGTAGTGCAGACTGAAGCTAAATGTTTGACATAGCTTTGAATGATCACCATTTTCTTGATGCAAAATTTCTCTAGTCTTGATATTAAAGCGACTCATACACATAGGTGATTTTACCTATGCCCATTGTTATTACTGGTCACATATATAGGGCAATATTTGAAAGAACCTGGGCTTTCAGCGATGAAAATGCACAAAAACCCATTGAAATACACTATTTTACTTGACAAATGTAAACAATCGTTTGTTTTGAAATTGGCAAGGCCTTCTCATCACGGGTTTCTCTGCACGCGTTTCTCGCACATGGTGCAACTTTGATGAAGTTACATGTCAACATTGCATCGTCCTGTTCACCTAACAGATTATGTAAATAAACGACTTAAAATGAGCATATTTATCGATAGCAGGTCATTTGGAAGGAATCAATCACTCTTGTGGTGCAGGATCATCAGCTCTATAAGTTTTTTTTTGTGTTTACTTTAAGTAGCATTGAATATTTTATATTGATTGACTATATACATGTAATTACATTGGTATATTTTGGAAAATGTCTATGTATTTTTTTAATGTAAGTTTACAATCCATTTCACAGGTGGAAGACCAGATGAAATTACTTCAGAATTCGTGGAGTGAAATTCTTATACTAGACCTAGTGTTCCGTCAGGTCACTGATTCTTGGAACAATGAAATTTTATTGGTGAGTACCTTTACAACAGGATTGTTATATACGATTGAGTGAACTTTAACATGTACCTTTAATTTGTATCTATATTCCGAGATGGATCCAATGATTTCTGTAATATTAAATAGGAATTTATTAATTATTAATAAAATATTATTTCAATCCTTGAGAGCGTTGCTCTTCCATTGTTACTATTAAATGAAAATAATGTCCACATGTTTTGAGACGGTCTCTCTACAATGTCCAGTTTTCTTACTCAGGCTAGCGGTCAGAGGATTGGCTTCGATGTACTGGACAAGCTAGGTCTAGGAGACGTGAAGGCCCGAATCTTTGAACTTATCAAGAAAATCAAGGACGTCAAGATAGATGTCTATGAATTTGCGTGCCTTAAATTTCTTATATTGCTCAATCCTGGTAAGTAACACCTCTACTTTGTCAGACATATTCTTGACTGGAATTGTAGATTAACTCTCTCCATGCTGGAGGCAACTGGGAAGACCTAAAGGGCAGTATCTGCGCTTAATCCAGCAGGGAGAGGGTTAAGTAGATTAGATGTGTTAATGGAGAAACCATAACCGGTTAATCGGTTAATCATAAGCCAGTAACAAGGGTTGGAAATGGGCAAGATTCATTTGGATAATTGTTAATATAATGCCGGAAATTTCAGTTGTATTATTTAGTAACTTCCCTGCTCACACAATGGCTTAATCAGATAAAATTAAGATGTTTGTGCAATTTTCCAGGCTAACAATTTTTCAGGGACCACTGCTACATATTTTCTTCAAAGGTTAATATCTTGATATGAGTTGCTTTCAGTTGATCTTTACTTTAGCATAATGGCTAATTTGGAAGATTCAGAATCCGTTTCTGGTGTCCTTAATATCATATATAGTTGGGTTTTTTAGATCCATATTGGAGCAAAACATAATGTTCCTGCTATCAAAAGATTTTTAATTTAAAAAATCAAAATAAAAATGTGTTTGTCAAAATCAGTCTAGTAATGGTTTTTGTCTTGGTTTTCGTCTTGGTTTTTGCCTCAACTAGTTTTCTTTCCTCTTCAGATGTGTCCGGATTGGAAAATCGTCATTACGTGGAGCAGAGTCAAGAGAAAGTGAACGCAGCACTTCTGGAGTACACGCTGAACTTCTACCCCGAAATGAAGGACAAGTTTGGACAGATACTATTACGACTGCCGGAAATCCGTCTGATTAGCATTCAGGGAGAGGAGTACTTGTACTACAAACATCTGAACGGCGAGGTTCCCGATCAGACTCTTCTGCTGGAGATGCTCCACTCAAAGAAGAAATAACGACGTCCGTGTTTGTTGTATGATTGTGTGCATCGGCCGCAGTCCAGGCCGAGAGACACGCCGTGTGAATACGTCTCTGTGTACATGACGTGTATGTTAACCCAGAGACTGTAGGCCTTTAGTCTGTGTGTGTGCTGTTCACTCGCAGGGCAAAGGATGGGATCGCACACAGGAGCTTTCTCGTCGTTCTGGCCCAGATCGTGCCGTGGACAATCGTCGGCCCGTGCTTGATCGCAGCAGCAGGTTTGCAGCTAGGGCCAGAGTCGACAGGAAGGGGCAGAACCCTTAAAAAAATAGACAATCAGGAGCCATCGTCAGGGGAAGCGGGTACCTAGGGTATCCGGGTTAGAGGGTATCCCCTAGGTATCTCACTTACAAGTCTACTTTGTACATATCTATAAGCCCACCTGCAACGTTTATCATTTTAGCTATCCATCTGTTGCAACATTGTTTAGTTCTATAGTGTTTGTTACGAGTCTTTCATTCAGAGCTTAGAGGTATTTAGTATGTCCACTTGTTGTATATTTGTGCATAGCCAAACAGGCGTTATCAGTTCGGGGCAGTGTCGATAGCAATGCAGTCTTATATAGTATAAATATATCCTAGTCCAACTCGACGTTCGAAGAACCAGTCTATGCCAAACTGACTGGAAAGTCAACATCTACATGTTGGTGATACACAAAAAGGATGCTTCTATGCAATCGAAGCGAGTGTATTTGAAAACATTCTACGATGAAAGACTACCCTTTTGTTACTAGGCTTATAAGTTTTTTGTTGGGTTTTGATGCTGTCTTCCCGCAGTATTTTCAATGATCTCAGAGTTCTGCTTTTAGAGGGAGGACATCCAGTAACAAGTACGTTGCAAAACTCATGAAACCCCGGCTGGTGCTGGCTAACCAAGGGGGACAACTGCGCACTAAGTGTCCAGACATTGCACCCTAATCTGAAAAGGAGTTGCTGGGTTCGAACCTGGTCCATTTGTTTTTGTAGCTTGACGTACAACTGCTGTACTATCCTTCCCAACTACCAGGCTTATGCATGAGTTTTAGGTCATTATAAATTAGGCCACCCATATTTATTTTATTTTTCTCATCTCCTGTTGTCCCTAAAATAAAGCTCAAAAGGATTTTATCGTGGTTCACTGTCGACTAACTATACTAATTTTACAAATAGTAAATATATGCTGCGAATATTCTACGCACTTTCTTATATTAAAAGAATGTTTACTTTAAGAAAAGAAACAGCACTAGTGTTATTCTTTCTTTATATTTTTGTCGACCATTTTATCTAAAGTTGACTATGGAGATGAGAAACATCTTAAATAAAAATGGTGGAATTATTAATCAACATACTCTGTAATGATAAAAGTGTGTCATCTATTGCGCTTTTTTTATCTCGATCGATATTTTCAAATGAATTATTGGTCTTTTGACCAAGTACAAATTTAACTTATTTTAGTCAGAATTGACAAGACTGAACTTTGACATTGGATGAATCGACATCCACAGGAACATTGGCATGGATTGATTTTTCTTTTTTAAGATATTTGCTTCTTAGTAATCCTATGCTAAATTTGTTTCATCATGAATCATCTTTTACAGAATCAACACGATAATAATTGATAGGTTATGAGTTGGCAAAATGATAAATTCAAGTCAATGTTCTAAATCACTTTCTTGAACACTAAATACAATTTTCAGTAATTTATGTGATTTGTTTAAAAATCAAATTAAATTATCTTGTAAATTTGTACGTGAATAATGATATAATCAATGACAATTATTTTCAAAATGTTATTAACAATATATATATTAGATTTCTCTGATTGTAAGTCTGAAGCTCACATGTATTAATATTGCTTATGGCTCCACTGTGGCAGCTAGTCTGTCCTATGTTGCACTAATGTCAAACATGAATCTACACAATCTCTGATGAAATGTGTATGTATGTACGACTGTAGGCCTTCCTTCCTTTGTCATCTTCGATGCAAATGGCACGTGTATATTAGTATATATATGAATATATAAGAAGGCTACTTGTGGAGAATGCCAGTGAAATAGAACTGGTCTTTCTAATATGTGTGTGTACGGTATATGTATGGACAAATGTTAACGGATAGGATCTACTTTTAGTACTACTATGAATATTATTGTTATATTTCTGTATGTCGTTGCATGTTGAAGAGTGCTGAAGTGTATATGTATAGTGTATACTCCCCCTCTAAAAGCAGGTGGTTTTTGACCTGAGATAGATTCTAGCATGTCCCCTTACCTCATTGTCATGGGAACCTGGAAGTGCATTTGCCAAAAACAAATAAAAAGTGCTCTTATACATACCTTGCATTGACAACCACCCATACTTCAAAATATAATGTGCCTGAATTCACAGAATGGCTGCAATATGATGGGTTCATTGTGTATATTCAACCTGGATTATTTTGAAAAGAAATTGTAACATTGGTCTGAAAATTATTGCTATTTTGGTCCTCATTGTCGACATTGACGTTTTATTTTGCGAATATAAAAGAAACGAACATATTTCATTGGGAAGTATAAATTTTAAAAGGTCTGAATATTTTTTATAATGTTAATTGTATCATATTGTACCCATTCTGTGTCTCTAACATTGGCTTGGCCTATCAACCGGCCTATCTCAATTGGCTTGGCCTATCTTATAGGCTTATCTCGGCCTTGGAAGAATCCTCAGTGTGTGGAGAGCTTCAGGTTAGACCTATTTGATCTTGAGTTGCATGGGTATTTGAACAAATTGTGCAGAGCTTTGTGACCTCACTGAGTTAATTTATTCCTACGACCTCACCAGAGGGCAGCTCTTTGGAAACGAGGGTATTCTCAAACTTGCCCAATATTATTTTTAGACTAATGTCTAACTGGATGTCTATGATAGTTTTCAGGAAGATATTCCTTCCTGAATCTCCCAAGGTATTTATATATATATTAGCTTTGTATATTTGTATAAAAAGCGAGCTTTGTGTATATAATGTGAGACGAAGTATGTTGCCATCTTAATTATTTTGCACTACTGTGAACCATGTATAGTGGATGTTTCCATGCCATTAATTATTTAATAATTAATATGTTCCTCATCAACTTATTACCTAGAGTATTTTACAGATCTGGAATTCAATAGGTTTAAATTCCATTTCCATCTAAAAAAATGTATGTCAAACTTGTGTAAATTTCTTCTCTTAACGCCTTTTGACCTTTCTGAATGATGAATTAAAATCACTGCAAAGAAATACTAGATACTCCAGAAAAAAAAGAAGTTTAATTTAGCGAAAATGGTTGCTACCTTTTTCCTTGCTGAACTACTGTAATCGAAACCCTTTTTATGTTGGTCAACTATTGATGCCTGCAGTGGAAGGGAGGTTAAAACGTTTCACTGTTGCCATGGAAGCAAGCACAGAGCATGGGTTCACAGTGACTGCGTGTATTATGTTGCATGTCGATCTCTCTTCACTCGGGCAGGAATCCTTTCATCATTGCAGCATAAAGTGCTGTCCAAATGGTGCATTGTATTTGGATTATACTACATGTATATCTATATTATATGTTCTTTGTAATCAAAATGTGAATATTGTATTTTCCATATGGCCATGGTCATGTCTGGTGTCAGTGGCACTGAGGTTGGCAGTATTGGGTCCGGTCGGGGGAAGGGAGTGGGGGGCGATGCCACCATTGTGGTAGATGCATTGTGGGAAGGCCAGAAGAGCAGGCAATGCGAAGGGGTCAGGGGTTAAAATTGAACAAAAAGCTGAGAAGTGCTGTCATTTCATAGTGCTATACGTTAAAAGAGCTGCCATTAAATGAGCTCGTAAAATTATTATTATTATTATATATATATATATATATAGTTGTTGCCAGTGTATAAAATACCTAGGGTAAAATGAATATAGGTTTTGTTGAGAGTTGCTCGATGACATCACCACCTCCACAGAAAATATGTACAAACGAATTTGAAATCGTGACATTTCATCATGTTAATATTAATTTTAGTTAGTTTGTAAATTTATACTCTTGTGATCCTAGCAGCTAAATTCGTTTCTATTTTGCTAATTGCTATATTTTGTCACTGAGAGCATTATTGAATGGACTACCATAATATAAATAAACAATTATTAAATATATACAAATTACAAAAGTAAAACCAACAAATCATTAGCTGCATCTATGCAATTTCTAACAATTATTTTTCTTCAAAATATTTATCAAACTATTATTGATAATTTATTTATAAATTTAATCAAACACAAAATTCCTTTTTAATTTTGTAGACTGAACCCAGATAGCATGATAATATTAGTGATTTCTGTATGTAATTGTATTTCTGTAGGAGGATGGTGGTGACAACAGCTAAGTGTTGGTAGACGGATAACAGTCTTGGTATGGGTGTCGGTTTGACCGAACATAAAACAGAGACCCAATTTCACAAAGAAATTGTATCTTTAAATCATTGCAAGTGTGTGCGGTCCTATTACTAAGAGAAATCTAGTGCTACACCTCGTAATTTACAATTGCATGTTGCAGTGAGTTCATGCCACTCTCATAGTATGATCATTTCGTGAAATATAAGGATAACCAGATAGCTTATTGTAATGAATAGGCTGAAAGTGAGTCTGTTAACAAGTTGTCATATTAATACTTATAATAGCAAGCAGTCTTCTTTCCATCGTCAAAAATAATGAGTGCGAAAATTTATGCCAACCACAAACTATTTTTGGAATTTCAGAAAAAAATAGTTTTATGACTATTAATTTTTTAATGAATGGGATTGACAATAACGGTATGCTATGCATTGTTTCATTGATATAAATTAAATTGTAGATTGTTATCCAAATTCTTATTCCTTTTCAATGAAAAGGAATAGTTTTATTTCAGATCAAGTGCAATCTTTTTGTTTTGTTTTGGTGTACATATCGGTATTGTTTTTATTAATGATGAAATTATTGTTATCAATATCTTGATAAAGTATTGAGTAATTAGTCCAATTTCTTTACAATTTTTAATTACATTTATATTTTTTTAATTAACGACAAGTTTACATCAACTTGGTCAAATTGATATAATATGTACATTGTTCCAAATTTCAGCTTGATCTTAAAAATGTTGTTTTCACAAATACTTTTAACAAAAACAAAACAAACAAAAAAAAATTAAAAAATGGAGAACTATACTAGCAATGATTGTAAAGATGGAAGTTCTTTCAGAAACTGGTCCCAGAGGTACACTTATTAATGTACATCAGTATACTTGTCTTATACATAGCAAACAGTGCTAAGTTGGTGTTATAATGGTTTTGTACTACAAGAAAGCCTGGGATCTGTGAACCTAGCTACGTGTATATATAGACCTTAACTACTCATTCTGAAATCTTTCTTTCTTCTTGCTAACTGTTGTCAGTTATATTTCGTTTCTCACTTCTCAGCTTGAACTGTAACATTATGACAATTGTGCTGACATGTGAAATTCCACGTGAACTGTGATATTGGAGATGTCGTGAAAAATAAACTGGCCAATCAAGTTATGTTTTCTTGTATTTGTTGTTTTGTGCAAGATGCTGCTGCGTGTAGGTACCTAACTGAAAAGTGAAGAGGTCGTTTGCCAAATTTATGTTAACCCTCTCAATGCTGAAGGCAACCAGAGATTCCCAAAATAGCAGTGACTGTGTCTAAATACAGCAGGGAGAAGGTTAAACCATACTGACAGCTACCAGCCGGTGTTCAGTGCTCGCAGGTTTACTGCAATAGTCGGTGCTACAGATGCTGCAGGTTTTTTCCTGCCAAAGCTGTGGTGTAAGTGAAATAATCACGTAGTAGCACAATGGTAGAATGTTTGGACTTTGGAGCTAACTGTCCCAGGTTCAAATCGCATCCCGGGAGCCCTGGCATCAATTATCACAACAGCTACCGACCAATCTACTTTAGCAGTGCATTTATCATCCTTGGTCTGTCAGTACCAGCCTGGGTGAAAGATTCCCGCAGCGACGTTAAACTCCATATTCACTCACTCACTCAGTACCAGCCGGTGCTCGAAGGCTTACTGCAACATTGACCACTACGGATGTTACGGGTTTCATCCTGCCATAAACTGAGAAGCAAACGTGATAAGTGAAAGAATCTTGAAAGCAGCT
The DNA here is from genome assembly GCA_032361785.1 of Lepetodrilus galriftensis. Lineage (NCBI taxonomy): Eukaryota > Metazoa > Mollusca > Gastropoda > Lepetellida > Lepetodrilidae > Lepetodrilus > Lepetodrilus galriftensis. The sequence continues at coordinate 1,506 of JAUTBZ010127784.1, read as the reverse complement.
CTCGGCCACATCCAGGGACACCCAGGGTCATCCAGTCATGTGAAGTGAAAGAAGTTCAAGTGAATCACCATTTGGGTAGATAGATGAAACATACAGATGTAAATTGATCGTTTCTTATTTGATTTGAGTGTATATGCCATAATTATTCAGTATAATATTCATGAAGACGAAAAAACCTCAGTCAACTGAATCGACCTCGAACATTGTCGTTTTAATGTCATCATGTTGAATAAAACGCCATTGAAATGAATTGATAATCTTGCGTTAAAAGTGAATGACGCGCACATAAGTGAAGCTTGCGTAAATGAAAGTGAATGAAGCGTACATAAATGAAGCTTACGTGAATGTCATCAGTAATCAGTTGTAAGCACGTTCGGGCAGAACTGAAATCCGTAACAAATACACGTGAAGTGTTAACAATGGGATGAATCATGACAACCCTATTGCACAGCGGATACTAAAAACAGTATGTGATGTAGATGAAGTGAAGTGCAATGTGCATGTACACTGTCTAGAATGCATCATGTATGGGATTGCTGTACTTCTGTAAGAACACATAACAGAATACCACCAGAGAACCGAATCTTGTATGTAGACTGGTTTATTAACTAAAACGAGAAAATATCTACCGGGAATACGATTTCACGAGACGAATAGTCCATGTTTATAGAAAAATAACAAAATCCAGGCAATGTCCAAATGTCCAATTGTCCAATTACAATACAGCCGAGAGATGCACGTGTATGTGCGCGTTACAGGCGTTGTCGTAACATCAGATATGTCCTCAGTTTGGTGTACGTCTCCATGAGATCATCGTCGTCCATACCCCAGAACATGCTCGGTAGTACCATGTTCGTTACCTTCGGCTTAACGTAGGTATCCGAGTCGTCCCTCTTGTTATACAGCGCCGACCGTAGCCTGAGGAGCCGAGACGCCAAAGCAGACTTGGACCGGTAGTTCCCACGACGATTGTCGTCGTCATCGTCGTCGGAATACCGATTACGACGCCGCAAGAGTTGGATTCTGCGTTGAGCCGCGTCCTGCAACATCTCGCGTTGACGTTCTCTGTAGTCGTCGTTGTCGTACGAGCCGATGCTGTTGCTGTTGTTATCGTCGTCGTCGTCGTTGTCGTCGTTGTTCCAGTAATTGCTTTGGCCTTGCTGCCGTAGTCGCTGGAGCTGCTGCAAGCGTCTCATGGTCTGCGTGTTCTGTTGGTAGTAATTCCAGCACCAGCTGACGTCTACAAGAACTAGGAGCAGAACCGCAATCTGAGGAGAACAGAACATGGAAACTGTCGTAAAAAGTGTCCACGTATACTTGAGGTATTAATACATATTTTCATGAAGTTGTCGAACCCACTAAGATACCCTAACACTCTCTTGGTCATCAGCGAGATAGATAGATAGAGAGAGAGAGAGAGAGAGAGAGAGAGAGAGAGGGAGGGCGGGAGGGAGGGAGGGAGGGAGACACGATGAAACGATACTCAGGCGCATCATTTTAGAAATA
>JAUTBZ010127773.1:0-14712 GCA_032361785.1 Lepetodrilus galriftensis | reverse complement strand
GACTACGTCGATTACGATCCGCAGGCTTACGTGCAAGAAGACCTTAGATTGGACCAAAACCATTCCACTTAAACAATGTTTGCACTTGTTTGATTTGTACACTTACAATGTTCTGATACTTGTAATTTGTAACATTCAGCGATTTTTATTTCCTTATAATGAAATTGTTACCCATTTTCTGAGTGGTGCGTTTTCATAGTCTTTCAGTATATATATATAGTTTACGAAGCTCAAATCATAAACACTTCTTATTACCATAGTAATCAACAAGATAAACCAGTATCTAGTAGTCCAATGTTAACACAATTTTATTGGAGCAGTTCCCAATGCGAATGTAACACACGGGAAGTATGATCATTGTTGACCATCGATGTTCATTTAATTGCTATCACCAGGAAAGTTTATGCTTGTTTTGACGTTGTGGTATACACACGTGTTATACCCAGAAGGTATTCATGACCTATATGTGTGTTTCCAATCATCAACCTCAGCTGATCTGACAGTTAGTTTCTGTATACACTATCATTATTAATGCCACCTCGCTGCTCAAATGTGACTCAACAGTATATGGTGCGTGCTAAATAGGTAACACATGCTCGTATTTTGGCCGAATACATTAAGTGTGTTGATTATATATTGTGGATGATAATAGTTGCTGTAACTAGCTATCATACGAACCTATTGACATAGTTAAACTGAAGTATGTTAATTACGAATACGTGCATAATACAGTTGTCATATATCGGTATATTGCATTAATTAATAATTGTAGTACTAGTAATACATATGTTGGTACAGGTATACTACCGACATTTCATGGAGACATTTGTCAGACGATCGAACCGTACATGGATTATAAGTAATTATGATTTATGCACCGTATGAGTCCAGAGATGAAGATAGTTTAAGACTTGCATTGGTTGAACGTATTTAATAATGGTTATATTCAATGGATAACTAAGTACATAATGTTATGTCGCAGACATTAGGGCTGTTAGTTTTGCCACCGGCTGACCCCACAACCTGCAGCCGATTGACCCAGGTAACCCCGCAAACGTGCTCGATTTGCCCCTTAATTCCACATTCTCAGCCGCCGACAAACGCCCTCTTTGCAGCTATCGAAAGACTGGCTAAAGCTGGATTCATACTTTTAACGGTGCCTTACGGCGCAACACGTTAGCACACGCTTACCGGTGTATCATCCCAAAAACACTCCCAAAGGAAGCTCAATCTAGAGTGTTTGGTGACTGCTACACCGGTAAACGTGTGCTGGCGAGTTGCGCCGTAAGGCACCGTTAAAAGTATGAATCCAGCTTAAGGCACTAATTCAATCAATCAAATTTCAAAGTATCCAAAATCTTATGGACTGGCTTCCTTTTTGTGTATTTTTTCCCAGCAGGTTGCTTATTTAGCCTGTATGCATATTGAAGTTGATTTTATTTTGTACATTTTTTTTTGACAGGACAACCCATCTACTGAGGAGTCGGCACTCGACGGCTTGAAGCAGGTTATGACAGTCAAAAGCAGAGTTGTCCTTCCATACTTGGTGCCTCAGGTTGGTTCAACGTTCTTCTCGTCATGCGGACTGTTGATATACAAAAAAAATCTTTATTTTTTTTTTTTTATATCAAACAAACGTATTAATATAAATGACAGTGATATGAATCAAAATGCTTTAAATAAAAATGAATCTTAACTAAATACTGATGGATTCCGTCGATGAATGAATGAATGAATACATGCATGATGTCTGTTTTAGTTGATCGCGACGCCGGTGAACACCAAGGCTCTCTCTCTGCTGACGTCCGTAGCCGGCGACGCTCTGACTCGCCACCTCAGCAAGATATTGCCGGCTCTGATGACGTCGCTCAGTGAGAAGACGGGAACTCCCGAGGAAGAACAGGTTAGTAGGCACTAGTAGCCTTACATACAATCTCTTTAAAATCACATATGACTGAATCGCCATTTACCTCGCATCATATTAACCTTTGACCTCACCTTGATACAGGCAACGCTATGCAGTGTTAGCCAATCAGTGGCCGGTTTACATGTGAAACAGTGCAGAAAGTTTGTAAACGACCCCAAGGGTTTATCTAGGCGAGTCTGTGGTCAGAGTTCAAATTGACACAGTGATCGAAACTAACTTTAAAACTTACTAGCCCGAATAGTAATACAAATAACAAATGTTATGAATTTCTACTAGTCCTTAGGATACCTTTAGCATTGAGAGAAATGGCCCGGGCTAGAGGACTAGTGTTAATTTCGATCCCTGTTGACACCACTCTATTTCCTGAAACCGTAATGGATCAAGTGTCTGTTTGACAGTTAGTTTCGGATATTAATTTAAGGAAGTTACATATCGTCATCTGCATTGAAGCTAACAACACAAGGGTGCTGCTCCTTTATTAGCTAGATAGGCTGTCAGGATATTTACATAGACCATTTGAAAAAAAATATATTGGTTATGCCAACAGAAAAGCATTTTGTAAAATTTTATTTGTTTTACCAAAAGGGTAGTGGAGGTAGAGTAGTCTGAATCGAGGTACGGCACAGTGTGTCGCCTTGCAAATCGGACTTAGTATTGCCAGCCATGAGTCAATTCTCAATCAATGTGAACGTGTTCAGCATCCACCCAAGGGCTTCACCTGCCTAAACACACAGCACACAACCTATTTCTGGTGACTCACCCCTAGCTTACCAGGGCCCCCTGCTAGAGGGTTGACAACTTCTATCTCAGACCTTCCCACGGGCACCATTAGCAACAAATGCTCAGATGTTGCCCCTAATGCAAGCTTTACCACCACTCCCAGTATCAGTAGGGGTGGGCATGCTTATATATGGATGGTAAATGGCTATTGTGTCAGGATGGTATTTTGACTTAAATAAAAGTTTATTATTTTAGGCTTAAAGATAAATGAAGTTGCTTGGTATATTTGTATTCAGTCAATTATACATTCATTTGTGGTTTAAGGTATTTCTTGTAATTATTTCTAATAAATCTGGAAAGATATTAATTTGGTATTTTTGTGACAGTTATTGTGTTGCAATGACCTTTAGTAATGCGTGTCGACCTCTAAGTTCTTTTTACAGCTTGAGTCACCAGTAGTTTTGTTTACATGGTTGTATTGGATAAGTATACAGTTTCCAGAATAAATGAATTTAATTTAATTTAATTATTTGTTTTTTAATTAAAATCAGGAATTGGGTTACTGTCGAACTGTGGTCCTATCAGTTGAGGACGAGGTTGGAGTGAGGACGATCATGGAGGACCTACTCGGAGCCAGCCAGAACCCAGAAGCCAAGATGTGCACCGCTGCTGTCACCATACTGCACGCCTTCTGTAAACAGACCGAGGAGGACTTCTCAGAATACGTTCCGCAGCTGCTACGCGGACTGATCCGACTGTTCACACGGACAGAAGACGCGTTACTGTTGGCTGCATGGAATTGTCTAGACGCCGTGACTAAAGTGAGTGGATATTCTTCAGCATGTTCTTTGTAGTTCTTCCTGCTTAATGGAAAGAAATGCACTTGTGGTAGATACGGAACCTAGTGTTGAATCTTTGACATGAATGTAGTCAGGGGAGACAACTCTCAATATTTATTTAGAATAACCAAGAACCTGATTAAAAATGGGTCTGATTTTTATCAATGCAAGCATATAAGTATTATAGGCAGGGCAATTTTCCAGTATATCTGCAGAAATCCGATGTTTTGTTTGTACAGGAGTAGATTTATTTGCAATTTTCCAGTATATCTGCAGAAATCCGATGTTTTGTTTGTACAGGGGTAGATTTATTTGCGCTGAATATTGCTAGGGGCCTGCAGCCCCGGACCCAAGTTTCTTCTGAAATCATAACTGTTTTGCCATGCCTGGTGTTATATGTAATAACTCATATTTTGTTTTTGTTTCAGAAATTGGACACCTCAGAGATGTTGCAACACATCCCAGATGTCAGAATGGCTGTGAGGTTTGCGGTATCCGACTTCAAGGGTATAAATCTGCCAGGATTCAGCATACCCAAAAAGGTAATGGCATGAAATTTCAATTTTCAGTTTACAATTGGAATTGAGTTGTTTCTTGTTATCGAATTGAGTTGTTTCTTGTTATCAAAAAGTCGTCGCCTATGGGGGAGATATTCCCGCCGCGACGTAAAACATTAATTCAATCAATGTTATTGAAAAATGCAAATTGGTGAGTGAAAACAGAATTAATATACCATTAATAACTCTTTTTTTTTTTAAAAGAAAAAGTTATTTTGGCTCTGGTCATATTCTCACAGCTGATTAAAATGCACAAATGATTTAAATATTCCTCGACATGCAGGGTATTACTCCGGTGCTGCCAATCTTCCGGGAGGGCATTCTGAACGGTTCTCCAGAAATGAAAGAAGCTGCAGCCAATGGGCTGGGAGAGGTGATCAACCTGACAAGTCCTGACGCCCTCAAGCCTTCCGTTGTCAACATCACGGGACCTCTCATCCGTATTCTCGGCGACCGCTTCTCCTGGCAAGTCAAGGTCGCGATACTGGAGACCTTGACCTTATTACTTGGCAAGGTAAGATTTGTGTTTTCAAAAGATTGTTTTGCGGATTTTTGTCAAGGGTGTAAACAGACATTTTTTGTACCGCTGATTTATTTATCCAAAGGTCGATTTACTTGCAACGGACATGGCTTGAGGCCTGCAGCTAGAAGGTGTTGATGAGAAGAATCTAAGGTTATTTTCTACTTCAGGTCGGGATGATGTTGAAGCCGTTCCTGCCACAGCTTCAGACGACCTTCCTGAAGGCGCTCAACGACCCGCACAGGTCGACCCGTCTGAAGGCAGCCGCTGCCCTGGGCAAGCTGATTGTCATCCACACGCGGGTCGACCCGCTGTTCACTGAGCTCCACACTGGCATCAAGAACTCTGACGACACCAGTGTCAAGTGAGTGGCGTGAAAATGTCCAAATTCATATTTTTAGGGTCGAATAATTATTTTTGGGGATTAATTTAAGTGTTCAAACTATTAGAGTACTGTTGATAGTGCATTAGGCATTGCGTATGAGTGAAAAATAAAACTTTAAAAAAATATAGATGATGTAAAACCTCCCCTCTCCACCTCTCTCAGAGACACCATGCTGCAAGCGCTGAGGTTCTGTCTGGCTGGGGCGGGGTCCAAGATGGCGGAGCCACTGCGCAGACAGTTCACGTCGACGCTGAGTGGGCTGCTAGGAGTGGGAGAAGACAGCACCAGGATGGTGGCCGCCGGCTGTATGGGGGAGATGTGCCGCTGTCTGAACGAGGTCGAGCTCGCCGCTGTCATGGTGGATGACCTGATGGGTACGTCCTGCCAGCTTTGTGTGTCCTTCGTTGTCCTGTAGTGTCCTGCAATCTTGCCCTGTTTACTAATTTGCTATCTATTATGTTATAATTAACATCAACTAAAGTACGCAGAAGATCACAATGCGCTGAGTTAATCACTATGTGTAGCATAAATACAGGGGGCAGAATGAAATCCAGCTAGGAATGGATTCACTAACCATTATGCTTCATGTTTCCATGCTTATCTCAAAAGGAGAAAAAAAATTCACATAGTATTTTATGAAATTCGTCAGCGAATTGGAGTTCATCAACCGATGCCATTTTACCAGCATTTGCATATCTTTCTAAAAAATAGCAGACTGGGTGGCGTCGGTTGAAATTTGACAACAAACCAGGATTGTTGCCATGAATATCTTCATGAGAGTGAGATATCTTTACTGGAAGCGTTCGTGTTTCTCCAGATGTTGGCGCCAGTCTGGACTGGACTCTGCGACACGGACACAGCATTGCTCTGGGCGTCGCGCTCAAGACCTGCATAGATAAAATCCTCGTACCACAGTTCCAGAAGGGAGTGTTGAAAGCTGTGCTTGATCTGGCGGCAGCCGACAGGGTAAGCTTTACATTTGTTGTCTCAAAACACGCATATTTAACCCTCTCCCTGCTGAAGGCAACTGGAACTGCCCGAATGAGCAGTGATTTTGCCTAATCCAGTAGGGAGAGGGTTAAATATTTCTTAGTAGGATTATCAGGTCGAAAGTGTTTGAAAGACATTTTAGAGTTCCACATTCTACACAACGGCATTGGGCAAATTATAACTACATTTACAAGTTACATTTCCATTGTGGATAGAAAGCAGTGTCTGAGTTTATTTCGTCATCCTGACCTTTGTTCATCATTATCAGCTGGGGAGCCCAGCGATCCTGGGTTCGAGCCTAGCTTATGTGATCATGTAGCATTCTTGAGCAACGTGATTAGATCCACACTGCTGTGAGTGGGTACTCGGTAGGATGAGAAGGAATTGTGAATAGTAACATTCTAGTGCCTGAAATGGAGGCTTAGGTTGTATTATCCCCATGAGGTTGAAAATTTATAATGAGTGCACACTGATCCAATGACCAAGAGGCCTAATCGCGAAATGTTCTTATGATCATACAACGATCTAACGATTCTTACGGTATGGCTATGAACTGTTCTTAGGCTAAGATGTTTATAAGAAAATTTCATAAGAAAATTTCAAGAATAGGGTCCCCAGGGTGATTACTATTGTAGCACTTTGAGCATGCACAAGATAATGGATTCTAATGCGTTATTAATACACATATTTATTTTGCATGTGTTACGTAGACTGAAGTTGAAAACCTTTCTGTGTGTGTTCATGCTGGTGTTTACTGTTATGCTACGTATACACACAGGTTCCTATCTGCCAGAGTGGAGTGAGAGCGGTGGGTCACATCCTCAGACACCAGATCGTCACAGGAGACCCAGCTATGGATCTTGTCACCATTCTTATTAAGGTAATGCTACAAGCCTTTGTTTCACAAAAAGGTGTTGTCCTGGTAGTACGGGTCACACGATTACGAAACTTCTATGTGTATGATTGCATATTCAACTGAAATGTTTTGTTCACAAATCTGCATATAAAATTTGAGTTTGAGTGTGAAATTGTACTAAAAAAGTTTAGTAATCTTTCGGTTGGGAGAAATCGAGCTTTAAGTAATTTCCTGCTATATAGTAAAGTCAATGTTTATGTCCTGCCTGATTTTGACCTGGATCTGACATTATGTTACTTTTTCAGCAGGATTTCATGCTCAAGCTCACTGTTCATCTAACTTTTACTTGTGCAATATTTAAGGAATGACGTCGGAAGCGACTGTCTTTATGGCCTCATGAAGGCAAATGGGCTCATGTGAGCAAATGCCATAATGCAAACCTTGATAAAAAATAACCTTCTAATTCCTTCCAGCTAATCAGTGTTGTTTTGTTTCCAGTGCATGAAGCACGACTCCAATGACGTGAAACAACTGGTGGGACGAGTGGCTACGTATTTGGCCCAATCAAAGCCGGAGCCGCTTCCTAGCAACGTCCTGAAGGCGCTGGTCCCTCCGCTGGTCAACGGCACAAAGGAGAAGAATACAATGGTGAAAGCTAGCAGTGAGAACGCCCTGGTGACACTGTTACATCTGCGCGAGGGGGACGCAGTTCTCCAGGTTAGTGCCGAGTGCATGCTTCAATATCATCCCAAACCAGGTGAAAGTAATTATGTTACCAGCGTGATTTCTGGGGTGTACAGATTTTTACAAAGTAAAAATTTCTTGTATATCCAAAATGCTGGCTATACCTCACCTGGAAACTTGAGTGCATTCCACTCTATGATGGTAACATCCCCCCCCCCCAATAAATGTATCACTGGATGCGAGTAAAATCACTTTTTCAGATAGTCATGGTAGAAAAAAATGGGTGTACATTTTAATCATAGTGTATTCAGTAACAGTGTATTCAGTAGAATCGGAAGTAGGTGGCAGAGTAGAATAAGTAGGGGGCAAAAGACCTGCATAAATCATACAAAGTAGTATCAGCAAGATTGAAAGTAGACGGCAAAATTAGGGAAATATTCCGAAAGACGGACAATTTTGCCGGTTGCCGGCACCTATTGAAACCACTGTGAATTGTCTTCTATGTTGTTTTGGAGTAAAATAATTTTATTCATTTTACAGACTACTCTCACTATCCTGGAGTTTGGAATGCAGGACTCTTTGAAGGAAACCGTCAATAAGACATTGAAGAAACTAGCCAATCAGCCACAGACCGGTGTTGAGGATATTGACGACACATTCTTAACTTAGTGCCTGGGTGGGATGCATTCGGACCCTATTCTGCATTGCCTTCATGGCCCGATGACCACCAGGCGGAAACCCACACCCCCACCACTACCACACGGCGGAAAGCAGACCACTGGAGATTACTACAGATACAAGCTCTTGGATTGGAAATTAATTAAAAGGCATTGGCAACAAATGTACCGAAACATTGCCGTAAAGATATTTCATTTTAAATTAAAGTTTTGTTCACGATTACTTGAAGTATTGTGTGCGAGTGTGTGTGCTTGATATGAACGAGATTCTATTGATGACTAACGTGGAGTGATATTGTATTGAAGACTTCAACAGGAAATGATATACAAAATATGTTTGGTTTGGTTGTATGCTTGGAGATCTTCGGAGATCGATGATAACTTTAGCAGCACTTTCTGGGATGTTCATAATGACGTCTAGTGGTGCTGAAAGGTCATGCATACTAAATGACATTGAATGCTGAATTGCCCTATGTAAGGAGACGGAGGAAGCCTCGCGGGAAAAAAATATCATTTAAATTAAAATGGGTCCCGTTTCACAGAAGCATCCTAGCGCTACGAGTCTATGAGAGTCGTAATGCGTATTTGTTGACAGAGTTCTGAATATCGGTAGTGCTACGATTTCTTCTGTGGAACGTAATCCAGGGAATTATTCTATATATAAAATGACTATGTACATAACAAAATCGGAAATTAAAGCATAAAATTTGTGAGGAGCAATCTTGACCGAAGGCCAAGGATGACATGACGGCAAGAGAAATGGCGGAATCACAACCATTGTCGGGCATTACAATTACATGCGGAAATCTGCAGATTTATTTGTTCAGTGGTCAATTTATTTGCACTGGATGTGGCTTGGGATTTCCAGCCCGAGACCCTGGGTTTGTTTTCTGCCGAAATCACAATTTGTTTGTTGCCATGACTGCAGTGTATTGTCTTGTATTTCATGCGTGAAAAGAAATATTTTCCAAGCATGTTCACGCCATTGTGTAAGCTTCTTGTTCATATGAGATAAAATGCAAAATATTTAATAAAAATGTACAACAACATCAAATGTGTTGGTACATGTTTTGAAGAACAATAATCTTGTGAAAATCAGGCCCCGGAACAAGATTTTTACCTAGAGCCTTTGGCTGCGAAATCCAACATTCGTTCATCTGCGCCACTCTCTGTATTTTGTTTCTTCAATGACATCCGGGTAAATGTACATCTGGGGTGCGTTTGAGAAGGGACACTAGCGTTGGGTTGAACATGCGCAGTAACGACAAGAACAGAGCTACTCGATTACATCAACTGCGCATGCTCAACCCGATGCTAGCGTCGCCTTTGTAACATAGGTGGTGTTCCATTGACAGTATTGGACCCACATTCTGGACAAATAAGTCCAGGACAACCCATACTGTAAATGGAACAGCCCGTGCAGTCCATTCACAGGAAGTAGAGGGCCGAGGCAAATATTGTTGCAGTTTGTGTTTATGTCATAAATTTGCTGCTGAATGGGCTACACCACCTCTTCAGCGTGGACACATTGGACGTGTCCTGGACACACCTTTCCCGTATTCCATTCATGTCCTGGACGTTCAGGCTTGTCCTGGAGAGTCAATGGAATTCCACCATAGATGTTGACAAAAGCTGTTAGCAGACTATGAATAAAACTTGGTGAGCCAGCTCTGCAATCTGAAACCATTGTTTGCTAGCATCTCTATGCGCAATATGACTGACTGCGACATGCCTCCCAAGACAAATTTCCAAAATCAACGTAGTCATTTATTATCTCCGAGACATAAAATATCTCAGTCATCAAAACTGGTTGAGCTTTTTTCATTGTCTGCTAGGGCTACTGGCTTTACACATCAACATTTTCTCAATAGGTAATAACTTTCACAAACACAAAGAGAATGCATACAACTTTATAAGTAACGATACTATTTACATGGACGGAGTGTGAGACTTGAGGATGAAACTAATTTTGGAGAATAAGCTGTTCAATGAATTCATTTTGTTCCGCTTCTTCTTTCTGGAGGGCCTCGTACTGTATTCGTAATCTGAAAGGGAAATGAATTGGGGTTTAGGTGAAACGAGAACAAAAATTGGGTTATTTTTTTAACGATAGAATAATCGCAAATGGGTGAAAGATTCATGCAGCGACGCTAAACTCCATATGCACTCACTCATTATCAATAGAAACATGAACAAATATGATCAGAATAAAAAATGTCAGCTTTGAAATTAAAGCAACTACAGAAATGGGAACATTCGCATTGTACACTTCATCATTGAATAATTTTAATTTTAATTTTAACGGTCTAGGTTGTGTTTCACAAAAGCGTTGTAACCAAGTCTTTGTGCAAATTAAGATTTACGTCATTTCCTATTGTAGGAAAACCGTGCATGCCTGGATTTAGGCCATGACTAGTCTAATCCTTTCAGGAAATGCACATCAGAGATTCAGAATACTGTTGCACCCGGCCCTGAGATTACTAAACTTGTTTTGAGTACGATTTCATGCACAAGTTTTGTTCACAAATTCCCATCTAAAATTAAGAGTTTTATCATGAAATTGTCCTCGAAAGGTTTAGTAATCTTGGGATCCGGGATGCATTCAGTAACTGAACGGCCGAGAATGCTCTGTGGTGCTCTAACCTCACAGTATTGAACAGTGGTTTGTTTACCCGGAGGCTTGTTAGTAGTGTTGTTCCAATTAATCGATTTAATCGAGCATTGGTTGGTCTTATGTTTCGATCAACAGATCGATCACAATACTCTATGATCGATCATTTTACGATTAAAAAAATAATTACATGTAAAAGTCATCTTTCATTGTTATAGAACAAGTACTATCCTAGTTACATATACTAACAACATACTACAACATATATACTTAACAAACAGATCTAGTTGTTGAATAATGGATATTTTGTCAACAATAATCTAATTAAAATGTAATATATGAATAAGTCCTATCCTAGGGGACATCCTGTAGATCTCAAATGCTGTGGTCTTATGATCAATCATTAATCGATCATCGGTTGGTTGTATGAAGTGATGATCGATCATGACATTTTAACCAATTCCCAACACTATGTCTAACTAACTTGTCTAACTACCTTGTTTGTATAACAACCTTATCTGTCTAACTATACATTGTCTGTCTAACTAACTTGTCTAACTACCTTGTTTGTATAACTACCTTATCTGTCTAACTACCTTGTCTAACTACCTTATCTGTCTAACTACCTTGTCTGTCTAACTACCTTGTTTAACTACCTTATCTGTCTAACTACCTTGTCTGTCTAACTTGTCTGTCTTAACTACCTTGTATGTCTGACTACCTTGTATGTCTAACTACCTTGTATGTCTGACTACCTTGTATGTCTAACTACCTTGTCTGTCTAACTACCTTGTCTGTCTAACTACCTTATCTGTCTAACTACCTTATCTGTATAACTAACTTGTCTGTCTAACTACCTTGTCTGTCTAACTTGTCTGTCTTAACTACCTTGTCAGGATTATTAATAATAAGTATATACTGTGTCTGGGACTCTGGGTGGCGTACTATAATGGCGCTTCCACATTAAAATACCCCTAGCTACGCGCCTTATAGTAGTAGTATATATAGTAATAGTAGTAGTGGTAGTAGTAGTAGTAGTAGTAGTGTCATCCCCAAATAGTATACATCTCGAGCAGTCTCTACATCTCGAGCAGTCTCACATTCTCTATGTTGCTTGTTGCGAGAGATGGAGATGATTGATAGTTTTCTATGTCAATGCCAGGTTCTGTGGGCACCTCCTTGCCGTCAGTGGGAGGAGCTTCCAGTGTCCCCGCCCCCAGCCCTCTTCCATCCTTCCTGTCCGCCACACCCACCCCACAGCCAGCACCACAGTCAGCACCACAGGTCAGTGTCATGTATTTATTATTTGTGGAATAATTATTGTAGAAGATTTATGCACATTAACATCACACCAACTTGACCAATGGGATTTATAACACTGTTGGCAAAGAACAGAATCAGCATCCTATTTCACACCCTGCTACATAATAGATTGGTCACATTTGATGAACAGATTAAGACATTTAGTTAATGTATTTGCATTTCTAGCCCTATTTTATTTACAACAGGATGACTATGACTGTGTCAGTAGGGATTGTATCTACAATAATAAGTATTCCTTTGAAGAATTACGATTGATCTGCTGTCACATATGTTATGATCTTACTGAAGCTATCTCATTACCATTTACTATTTATGTATCTGTTTCAGGACAATGCTACCCCAAATAAGTCTTCCCAAAAGTAAGTGCGTGATTTCTACAATAGATTGTTATCAACATGTAGCAAGTACTTTACTTTCTAGCATCCATTATTGACGTTCATGTGAAGAGAATCATGCTAAAGTTGACCTTTTGAAATGCAAATGTGTTAGTCATCAGCTTTCACTAGGGGTGTCACGATTCACCGATGCATCGGTGCATCGCGATTATATCTCTTATATCGTGATACGCGATTAATAATTTTAATGTGAATCGATTATTAAATACATGTTCAGATCAATTTGTTTTAATAATATTCCTGATTTTAACAGGTTATTTCCGCTCTTATTGAGTTTAAAGTTAGATTTCAGTATTTTTCACAAGGATTTTAAGTGTTTTGTTAACAAAACATATTGTTTGCAAATGCTCTCTTAATGACTGACTTATTTGTACAGGATATTTTAAGAAATAATGACCTTCATATAACATGATTACTAAATATCTTCCCAAATTTCTTTAAAAATTAATCGCGATACGTATCGTATCGTGAGCCTGGTATCGTGATACGTATAGTATCGCGAGATAGGCGAATCGTGGCACCCCTAGATGGTATCTGCACACAATGGGAGGTTACTATCAAGATTACATGTCCCGTATATATACAGAGACTGACAAAACATGATGGCAGACTAAACTTTATTAACGCGTTTTTAAAAACACACACAAACAGTACCATTTTGTTTTAAACGCTAGCTTATAGAGAGATGCATATAGGTAGGCCTATAGATCTGTGAAAGATCACTTTTTACAATTGTTGTAACAATGTGATGTGACAGACAGTGAAACAAGATAAGATATTTTAAAAAAATAGTATGTTGCATTATTGGTGTGCTCAGTTTAAGTCTGCCGTGGTGTTGCCTGCTATAAGAGACAGAAATAGGTTTATGTAGAAAGGCACATGGAGAGAATGCATCAATAAAAAATAATAAAAACGAACTTGAATGTTCGTAGCGGCCAATTAATACCCATATAAAAAAAGTATCTTTATGGTCAGCAAACAAACAAGGCTAAAGGAATCTTGAGCTGTAGTATCTTTGTTAATTTCACTATACATGGTCATTTTACATTTCTGTTATCTATTGCACACCCTAACATTTGTATACGTGCATTTCTATTACAACGTTCACCGTAATAATTACTAGTAGGCCTAGGCTAGTATATATGTATAGGGCCTAAGTGCCAACATATGATCTATCATGTCTTATCAATGATGTAAAAAAAAGTCCATTTGTGAGAAAGTTGTAAAAATACTAGATTGCATATAGAAAGCATTAGCCTATCTGCAATGGCATTGGTTCTTATTAAACAGATGATAAATGAGCTAGAGCCGAATATTAAAAATTTAGCCAAGGCCTACATCATTGACTGTCAGAGACTGGGTATATAATTATTATATACTGACTCTCTATCAACCATTACAGCGGCAAAGTAATCATGCAACAGCAAGCGCCCTATTCATATGCATATAGGCCTATTATAGACTGTTATAACCTGATAACGTCTAAATTATTAGGCTATACGGCAGCTAATTACGAACGACACTCACGTGACCGCGCTAGAATTTCATTCACAAGTTTCAGCATTCATTGCATAACCACAGAACCAGTTTCCCTGCTACTGTGTGTAAATCCCGATGTTTCTTCCCCCATATTGTCTCCAATCATCCCACTGGGCAGCGCGTTGACAACAAACCACTGTTCTAGTAAACATGGCAACTCCGCGAGTAGAGCACGTGGCCCCGTGAAACGTCAGAAAATCACAAGAGTGGACCCACGGCAGTCGGGAAGAGAAATCGCCGACATTGACCTGAAAAGTAAGCGAGGTTTTGTGCTACTGACCTAAAGAAGCGGGTTGCACTGCCCTGCGTTTATTGATGTCAGTGACAGCCTTTGATGTGTGCCGCGACGGCGCGGGGGTGGGGGTCGTGAACTTCACCTTGCGTCATCGCCGCAACTTACGACGAAGTAATATGGCTATCTATACTGCGGTTTTTCATTTGTAAAAATGTAATAGCAGTACATTGCACAGGGGTTTGTAGAGACAACAACTAGTAGCCTAGGTATAGGCCCTACTATACATGTGTCGTTCTTGGTCTGATTAATGTAGGCCTATGCGAGTAAGCTATCAAACCATGTTACAGGATATAGGACATCGTGTTCTACTGACACAGTCACACACACACACATGCACACACACACACACACACACACACACACACACACACACACACACACACACACACACACC